>JASDQU010945352.1:5688-33536 GCA_032191745.1 Picea mariana
TTTCAGATTACATGCCTTGTTCAAATCACAGAAATCGATACATACACAAATCGTGCCTTGTTTTTTATTGACCGGCACAGGATTTGACACCCATTGAGTCAAATGGATAGGATAGATAAAACCCGCCTTTAGCAATTTCTCAACCTCCACCTTAATGGTTGTTGATTTCTTAGGATTAACTGGATGAAGCTTTTTCCTTACAGGCTTGGCATCAGGATACGTTGTGATCTCATGTTCAACTATTTTTGGATCGATACCTGGCATTTCCTCATAAGACTAGGCAAAAACATCGCAAAATTCTTTGAAAAGATCTGTGTAGATTTGAATCTGTTTAGGGGAGTAATTCGCTTTGACGAAGATGTTCTCCATGACGCCAAGGCTTCATGAAATATTGATTGGTATAGTTTCAGCGATAGTTGCCATATTGCCCTCAACATAAATTTCGTGTGTAGCTAAGAGATTAATAGGGCACAACTGATCTCCTGTCATGGCTACGGTGAATTCTCCTGCTTTGATTCGGCTTAAATCTGGGAGAAAATATGATCTGTGATGAAGATCTTCCCAAGGTTTGTCCAAACTAGTCATTTCTTCAATTACTACTTCGTCAGAGGGAAAGACTAAGTCTAACAAATTGGTGTTAGCGAGAGAACCCTGAGCCCAAATAGGCTCTAGAAGTGGATCTAACTCTTGTGCAGTAGTCAGATCAGTGTTAGATGAAGCTTGTTGGACTAAAGAGTACTCTACTTCAGCTGCAGATAAGGGCATGGACATGCCCGGGTGCCCTGTCTCATCCATCGTGGCCGATGGGGAAGGAAGTATCTAGGGATCCTCAAAGTAAGTCATGTAGAATGACGAAACTTGAAAAATCTCAACCTTATGGTGATTGGATATAAATTTGATATTGCCGTGAGGGGGTAGGTAATCGAAGGTACCCATCAAGGATGGGCACAAACCAACTCCTACATTAACGACACCTGGTTGAGGATTATCAATCATCGGGACCGTGGATGCCCCCAAAGCAGGGTCAGGTCTAGAGAAAGAAAATTGATTGATGGTCACTATCCGAACCTCGTGTGGAAACAACAAGACCTGAAAAACTGTAGCAACCACAAATTTCATAGCATAAGTCCAACTCCTTCCTAACAAGAGGTTATAGTTGAGGGGAGCATCGACTACCTCTACTTCGACACACATGGTCTACCCTCCTAACTGCACGAGGAAAGAAGGAACGATGCCATGTGGTCGAAACAAACGACCGTCGAAAGCAGTGAGGAGAGTAGGTGATGGAGAAAAAATAGGCTGGAAAATGGCCTTCCAACATGCCAACGACATAACACATGTCGAGGCACCCTCATCAACCACTGTGCAGAAGATATTCCGAGTAAAATTTTTCATGGTATAAGCCACTACTATCTGAAATGCTACGTGGTAAGGGAGACGAGGTTTTAAGTCGGTTGTATCCAACATGATTGTACCCGGATTACAAGTCTTAGTAGAGCCTAAAGCAGTTAACAAGGCTTTCCTTTGATAAGGGCAACTTTGGAGGACTTCCAAAGCAGACATCGCACAAGGGGTTTGTGATAAATCCTCCACCATAGAGTAGTTTTGGGAGGCCCTTGCATTTGGGTTATGAGAATATTTTTTAAATGCACCTTTTGGAATGCATGTCATTGTTTCTCCCAACGTCTTCTCAATCTATAGAGGAAGAGATGGGAGGTCAGCTTCTTTACCCTTCTCAGAAGTGCTTGGTTTACTATAGTCGTGCACTCTAGTTGATATAAAAGCATCACCCCTAACCATATATACGTTTGTAGATGTGGGGTTGTTTGGAGGCGGACAGGGTTCTTGATTCCCTCTTCTGTGCTTGCAGAGGCTTGAGTTAGATTTTTCCCATGTTGAAATGGATTTTTCAAAACCACCTGCTGTTGTTGCGTGACAAATTTTTGGGCCTCTGTAAGTCAAGGACATAGATGGGTCGGGTGGAATTCCGTGCACAAGTTGCATGGATACCTTGCCTTCCATTTTTCAGTGTTGTCCCTGCCAGCATTATCGCTGGGTTTTTTATCCCCCTTACCCTTATTTTGTTGTTTTTTCTTCCCCTCAGGCTGCTGGGTGGCCTTTGGGTTAGTCGACTGCACTGTGTGTACCTCTGACATTTTGGTAGGGGGAGCAGCCAAAGCAGTAGTTTGGCTGGACGCTATGTGTTGTATAGATAACTGCAACAACTGCTTCTTCAATTGCTCAGTGGGCTTTGTTTGTGCTGAACCAACAATACCATTGGCATGTGGTCTAGCTCTCCGTCTAGTTTTATCCAGTATTGAACGTGGTGCATCTGGTAAGATGTTGTATAATAAACCAGACTGAGAATAGATGAGCTCAAACTGTTGAGCCCTCATGATGGCGTCTTCTTCGGAGAAAACTCCTGACGTCGCAACGTCTTTGGATAACTACGAGACTAAAGACTTAAGGAACCACTCAAGCAGGAATGCTGGTGGGATTGGTACCTTGATTAAACTCTTCTGACGTCTCCATTCTCGGATCTTTGTGCCAACATCGTATCTCACAGGTAACTGGAAATGGTTCAGGAAAGCCATCGTCAGTTCGCCAAAAGAAGAGTATCTTGAGCGATCGAGCTCAATGTACCATTTTGCGGCACTCCCAATGAGAGTATGTTGAAACAATCACAACTATACAGAGTCATATTTCAATGAGTTAGATGAGCACCAAAGATGAAAGGTAGTCACATGATCTCCTAGATCTTCGTTAGGTTTGGCTTCGAACTTTGGGATGTCTGAAGGCAACTTTGTTGGCATAGGAGGTCAATTCGGATCATGACAAATATGGTCATTCAACAACCTTGTCAAATATGGCAAGTGCAAAGTCATCAAGAAGGGAAGTTTGGGTTGTTGGTGATAACTTGGGAAAAAGGGGCCTGGAGTTTGACTGGCACCAGGTTTCCAGGAAAAGTTTGGCTACTGGCCCAGATTCTGGTAGAAACCATGGCCCTGACCAGTGCATGGATTTTTCATATGTGAAGACATCATTGCCTAATTTCCCAAATAGGACATAGATTTTTGGGGATGCATTATATTCGAAGGAAATTGGGAAGGGTTACCCCATGCCAGTCCCATGGGGATAGGCATAGTAGTTTGGCTGGGGTTCCATTGATTTTGGAAAGAATTACCCCAGATTGGCAGTTCGAATGAGGGAACGGATCCCTGCCCTGAATTCCAAGGTCTTGTTGTAGAAGAAGTTCCTAGGTTTTCCCCCTGTGCAAGAATAGTACCCTGCATAGGAGTAGATTGTCCAAAAATGGGGTTGCCCCCAGTTGAGAAAGTGGCTAATGAGAAGGTGTTGTTACCAAACGTTCCATTCAAAGAAAAAGGTGTCAAACCAACCAGCATACTATGCGAAGGTGGTCCTTGACTCCCTGCTCCAAATAAACTATTGTGTGTAGGTTGCCCGGTGGATGGCTGATGCAAGCCACCAAGTGAAGGGGAAGAAGGATGCATATGACCTCCTCTGTAAGGGAAAGCGTTAAAAGGAGTAGGAGTGCCCCCCATGTGACCTTGCAGAGGAGCACTAGAGCTCCCTGCACCCATACCTAAAGTCTGTAAAGTGGAGTAAGAAAGTACAGGACTTGTACCTGAACTAGGCATCCCGTATGAGAACGGAGGGCCTATCGCACTTGGTGTGAAAGGGGTTGTGGCCGCCACCAAAGACAGGATCGGACCACTATGCGATGTAGAAGCAATCAAGACCATGGTGGATCGGACTGACAACTATGGGTTAGGAGGTGAAAGCTCTCCTGTGGTGACAACCGTAGTGGGAATTGAAGAATTCCCAGAAGGAGTAACAACATTTGTTTCCATTGCTGTGTGAAACACTATTTGGTGCTCGTAAAATTGAACTGGTACGATGAAAGGTGCTAATAAATCAGTGATTGGGGTTTCAACCAGGCCAAGAGCGGTTGCTTCAAGGTCCAAAACAGTTGATTCCTCCGAGGGTTGGTCGGGCACAATGGCTTGTAACCCGGTCCCTTCAAAAGACCCTTGTTGGTCTAGCTTCCACCTTAATGGTGGCGGGGGTGGCTCCAGTGTAACCAGCGGCAGACCAAGAAGCCTTCGTGAATGGTGGAGTTCATGATCCTCCATTGTTTGAGAAGATCAAAGACACTATAAGGTAGTCTAAATGTTAAAAAGTAACACACACTAAAAAATTCCCTAGAAGATATGACAGGCAAACACTAAATTAATTGGAAGAACAGTTACAACAACCAACACTGGAGAAACTTATTAGTGCAAGTGAAACTCAAACACGGAAGCACCCTTCAGGTATACTCTACAAAGCGTGGCCCGATATCTGTCCTAGGTACCACGATATACCCTTGCAGTCACCTGTGTATGTCCCTAAAAAAGATTGGCAACTAGGTTGCCAGTGCGCGAACAGTCACCAGGCAGGTACAGTCAAAAATTGGGTAGACCACAATGAACAGAGTATCGAGCCCGAAACCTATCAAGGGTATCGAGAGAAAATGGTCCAGAAGACAACTGAGGACCTTGAACATATTCAAGACCCATGAAGCCCTGTGGCAAATGCAAACAACAGAATCCCAAGACAAGCCTTCTATATGTGTTCTCCACTATGATTGGTCTAGCTTTGGAGGGGTTATCTCTGCTACCTTTCCACATGTGACCTTGTGTTTATCCCCTATGTTAGAGGGGGGTCCCTGATAAATTTCACGACATTGGACTTAGACACTCCCTAACTCAGACTCCAATGTTTGATTTTAAATGGCCTTGAAGAGTTTCCTCTCCAACCTAATCCAAGGCCCTAATCTTGAACTAGTTGGTGAACCCTACAAACATAAAAGTCTAGTAGATTTTAAATTTAGCGTTAATTTTATGGATTTGTCTTACGTCAAGGGGTATGAAAGTGAAACTGATGATGTGTAAAAGATGAAAGAAAAAAATGAATAAAAAAGCTGGAAACAAAACTTTTACTTAATGCAAAATTTCAATAACTTTTCAAAATAAATATTTTTAATTTTCTAAGATTTTGGATAGAAAACTCAAAAGAAATTTCACTTGACTACAAGCTACTTATGATCTAAGTAAACTGCAAAAAATTATGAAATAAATGACTTTTCCCTGGCTAATAATGCAGAAACACACTCTTCAACCAAACAAGAAAATGAAAAGAGATTTTTTTATTATTTAAATGCTTGATAAAGCAAAAAGGAAAAATACCAACAAGCAAAAACCAAGAAAAACAATTTTGGCCTAATCTCAGATCGCAAAGAATCAGGTCAAAAATCACACACTAGCAATTTTAAAAAAAATGACTCTCACACTTGTCTAAAAACCTTAAAAAATTCTTTTATTTTTATGACAACTTTTTAAATGAGAAAAAGCAGGCTAAGGGTAAGATTAATCCTAAGCTACTAACTGCTCAGACAGAGATTCAAACACCTGAGAGGAATAATTCTTATCAAGGGAAAGGATGAATGCCTTACCCTCAACAAAAAGTATCATGTTCAAGCACGCGACTGTTAATCTAACAGCACGCATGTGAACACACACTAGATAGAGATAGAGGGCATGTACATGTGGGCTGACCTTGTACAAGCCGCGTGTATATCTAAACTCTGAGAAAAATGAAAACAGACAACCCAAAACTAGGAAGAGACCACTGATATTGATAACCAAGATCCGTTGAAGGCTTGGACACTCTTTTTAACGTAAAAAAAAATAATGTAAGGAAAAATGATAAAGCAAAAACAATCTGAGATAGGTCTGCAAACAACCAAGACTCAGACAAAATTCCAGAAAACCCCTGAGAATGTCTGATTTTGATAGGGAAGAGGATGACTACCTCCAAAATTCTATGGACTCTACACGCTACTGCTACATCCTCAGCTAGCGTTCGCATGTGGGCTGTAAGAGAGTAGGACGTGGGTACACACGTGCAAACCTTATGAAAGCCATGTGTACCTCTGTGGGTCCCGACAAACACAATCAAGAAAATCAGAGAAAGCTGGTATGGAAAACCAGACTTTCTGCTAGCTCAGACCTTATAGAAACTAAAAGAAAAAACAGGCAAGAAAAACTAGTCTTTAAAACTACCCAAAAACTAAATAAAATTCCAGGAGCCCTAGAGATATCCCCAGTATCATCGCTAATTCTACTGTGAGGGAAATCTCCTTACGGACTAGCAAATAGGGTTAGACTTTACATGCAGATATGACCTAGAGAAAATTTACTTTCTACCTTCATCCCCAAACTTAAATCCCATTTCTTTTTAGTAAATGCAATGGCTAGATCAACCTACCTCGTTCTGGGCATTCGATGTCGATCCCTTGTCGTACTTGATTACTTGTTCACAGTTCTCCTTTCCAACGCTGACCTGCATACAAGACAAGAAACAACTACACATGCATACTACCTATAGAATAACGGGTTAGAAATTCAAACATGTATTTAGCAAATTATAAATAACTTGTGAATTGGGACGGGAAAAACACTTTCTTTATTACTTTGAATGAGTCAAATTACAAAAGTTGAGACCGGCCACCGCTCCTCGAACCTGATCCTAGGCTCCTCTTCGACTATCCTCCAACTGCTTTGCTTTGTATCTCCTTTGGCACAAGGAAAGGATAAAGGGTTGGGACAATGGGAATACGCAAATGGACAGAGTTTCTTTGCTATATTATTCTTCCTCCAAATGGGACCCCTACCCTTTATTTATAGGATAGAAGGAGCTAGGTATTTGGATGAACCCTCGACCATGCATGGCCGGGAGTTTCAGTTAACTCACCCATAGCTTTTGTGTTCCGTCGGCAACTTTCCTTTTTTCATGCTTTTGTCGGTCCACGCGGGTTGTCTTAGGTCATCCAGCATGTACACGCATGCAGTAATGGTGTAGGGTGTGTGGGCCTTTATAAAAGAGGATTTTCAAAGAGTTGTTCAGCAGTGTTTTGGCAAAGAAGGGATTTGAGATGGCCTGATGTCAGGTAAGCAGGTATGGTGCAATTTAGGGTTATAACACTATTCAATTTCTCCAATTCACTCTTGCCATATTTCATGACTTTTATAATGGCATTTTTCATAAGTTTCAAAAATATTTGCAATATCTTTCTTACATGAGGTTACTGGCAAAGAGTACTTGGTCAATAAGGTGACTTTGGATTAACTAAGTGAATTGATGTATACCTCCCAAGTTTTAATAAAATTCTTGGACTTTTATTTGGTCTATGGTAGTATTGTTAATAAGGACATTCATTTTCCTCTATCCTTTACCTATATTTATCTAGGTGGATAACGGTGTCTACCCACCTATTCGAACTAGCTCAAAACAGTGTTCTGCCAATTTATTATTTTTAGCAATTTTTCAGTTCCTAAAATTCCAGGGCCATTTTGAGGAATTAAATGCATTTTTTTTTCACGATCGGGAACTTCAATGTTAATCTAAGACTCTAATTGAGCCCCCAGAATAAATCTCCTTGTCCATACCTTTTCAATGAGCTATTGTGCACCCCAAACATATATCGTATGCCAAAGTTATGCCCCCGAGAAATTGATACACAAAACAACCCAAAACGGGGTCCAAAAAATTGTTGACTTTTCATCTTCCAGGATTAGGTTTTTGTATTTTATTTATGTTAAAAAGGCCTTTGGACCCTCATTGTAATCTTCATCTTCTTGCGAATGAGCATAGCCATCACATCTCTTCTTAGAGATAAGTTGCCACCATTCTAGCGAGTTCATTCACTTTGTATTTTACAGTTCTGTACATTTCACTCATTGATAGAAATTGTGTATTACTGTATCTTTGTGTTTATTGTTATATCTATGCTATATTATTGGATATCCGATATATCTATATACATTTCTTTATTATATCTCCGCTCTCATTTCATGCCAAAAATAATATGAATCATATATGTTTCCATTTTTCCATGACAAAGGTAATGTGGGGTAGGTCACACGTGTAAATTGATATGAAATAAGCAAGTTTTCGTAAAATTATTGAGTAAAATTTTACTTTGATATGAACCATTGTTTTTGTATCATTACTTTTCAATTCTTTCAATTCACTCCTGGCATCTTTCATGACATATATAAGTCCTTGTAATAGTATTTTTCATGACCCTAAAATATTTGTAAGGTATTTCTTTCATGAGATCATAGAGATAAAATAGTTTATCATATTTAAATTTAAAATAAAAATTAAAAAAGTATAAAAATAAAAAAACATGAAAAAATTAGTGATAAAAGTTGTTCCACAACTAGAAAAAGTAACTCAAGGCTATGAGATAAAGGAAAACATTAAAAAATTAGAACAAAGAATACTTTTCATCTTACTACTTGAATTAGTATCACTATCATATCACAACACTTCCTCTTTCCCATCTTTTTATTCAAAAATAAGATATATATAACTGATGCTGCAAGTACTTGCCTAGAGGTAAGTAAATTTATATATTTGTATGGAAAAATGATGTGAAACAAGGTGGAAGTTGTTTATGTTGAGGATCAAGTCCACGCATTTGCAACGATAGAGAAATTTGAGTCCCATGGTAGTTTTAAAAAAAATGATTAATTGATATGTGGTTGTTGCATGGCACCATGATAAATAAGAGATCAACCATTATTCACTAACTAGGGTATGAATCTAAGTCCAATCATGTATATTATTAGTTGGAATATTCTCACTTGTACCTCAAGGAGGTAGAGGTGATTGAGAAATGTGACATAGGTGTGTAGCCTAGGGTTTACCTTCATTATAACCTACAGTCCTAGTTCGATGGCTAAGATGGCATAATAATCCATCCTGGAGATGAAAGTTGGGAACTGTTTTTCCTATGCTCAATGTTTGACAGGAAGTAGCAAAGTCAGAGTCATTATTGTATAATTGTGGCCATCTAGATGTATCATGTCCATAGGAGTTAAGAACTGTGGTTAGCGCTGCCACCGGGGGTTGACTGAGGCAATATGCGACATGGTTGTTTCTACCCTTATTGTACTTGATATTCAAGTGGAATTGTTTTAGATATGTGGACCACTTTTGATGGCGGTCATTTTATAAATTTCCTTATGTCTGCATGAATTACAGAGGACTGTGATCAGTGTGGATGATCGTTTCCTTCCCTAGAATGTAATGCTTCCACTGTCGATCCAGGTGGATATTGGTGGCCACCCACCTATTCAACTGGCTCATCGTGTCCATTTTTATTCAACACGTCTTTTTGTACTTCTTTGTAATTGTGAGTTCTACACTTCCGGGGCTTTCTGAAGCCCTACACATTCTCCAGGTGGATACGGGTGGCCTCTCGCCTAATCCAACTAGCTTATTTTGTATTTTTTCATGTCAGCACATCTTGTTGTACTTCCAGGGCTGTTTTGGGGCCTTAAACGTTGTTTTCTTGACTCACCACAGTCAGACTATAAATGAAGTCAGAGTCCAACGACAGAATGTGTAGTTCTCTGAAAGACCTTTCGAACGAGCTATCACGTGCCTAAAAAAGGGTCGTATGCAAAAGTTATGACCCTAGAAAATTGAGGTACCAAATACACCAACTTACCCATAGGGCCCACATGAATTTTGGCATTTCACCTTCTAGGGTTAGGTTTTTGGATGTATAGGGTTTTGGCATTTATGAGTAATATGAAAAGGGCCTCTGGAGCCTCATTGTAATCCATTCTTCTCAGACGCATGTGCGTAGCAGCCACATCTCTTCTCAGAGATAACTGCCACCATTCGAGCAAGTTTCAGTTCTGCAGTTTTACAGTTTCAGCCTATTTCATTATTTAATAAAAGATATTGTTCACTGAATATTTGTGTTATTCTTCCTATCTTTGTGTTTAATGTATTCATTCTGTTAATTAGTTCGTTCTTCTCCTAAATCTAGATCAATGGTATCAGAGCAGTCTGCTCTTCATTTATTTTTCTTTGTGCATGTCCCCGACAAGGTCTAGGTATAAGAAGTTGGGACTCGAACCAATCGAGCCATTACCATATCGGTCACATCGAGCCCAACAAAAACCCATGGGAGACGAAAAGAAAGATTATGGATTAGAATATCCTATTAAAATGTTTCTCAAGGAATCCCTCACGCGACAAAGGAATGAAATGATGGACAACTTCACGCAGATCCTTCGATGTTTGCCCATGGGAGAAGCATATTCATTAGGCGGCCATGCAACCCCCTTCAAGGTATAGGTAAATTTTTATATTCCATTATTTGAAGGACTGATAGATGCAGATGTTGTAGATAAATGGTTGAATCTTCTCGAAGGATATTTTTCGGTCCACAATTTTTTCGATCGGTAAATGATCACTTTTGCACTTCTCAAGGTTGTTCCCCATGTTAAAGATTGGTGGGATACTTACTCTGACCAAAGGTTCATGGAGGAATCTGCAATTTTTGTGGTGGCCCCTATATAGGATTCCTTCCGAGACGCCATTAAATAACAATACTACCCTGTTGGAAGCTATGAGGAATAGTACACCAGATGGACCACCCTACATCAAGAAAGGGACAAGACATTACCAAACTTCACCAATATTTTCCATACCCTCCACACCAAATTGGGTATTAAATATTCTGAGTGTCATTTGGTGCTCAAATACGACAGTTGTTTACATAGATACATTCAAACAGAAATGGAGTTCCTGGACATCACCTTAGTGGGCACAACTTATAGATACG
Organism: Picea mariana; assembly: GCA_032191745.1. Classification (NCBI taxonomy): domain Eukaryota; kingdom Viridiplantae; phylum Streptophyta; class Pinopsida; order Pinales; family Pinaceae; genus Picea; species Picea mariana. Next base: position 16,400 of record JASDQU010945352.1, read on the forward strand.
CTGTCAAGATCAAGCATAAATTTAAGCAGAAACGACGAGAGGTTGGGTCTGCAAACCCCTCATAGCCGAAGCAGGGAAAAGGAAACCCCAACCCACACAACAGGGGACCAAGTCACGATGGCCACCCTCGAGACAATCCATCCAAGATGCAACATAAGAAGGGCAATGACAAGACGAAGAAGGACAAGGGAAAATGGTGTGAGTACCATAAAATTCCTTGGCACAACACCGACGAATGTCGCTCCAAGAAGTCCCTCGTGGCTGAGCTGAAGGCTTCTGAGTCAGAGGCCAATTCTGATTGCAAGTCAAATCTTGAAGGAAGGAAGCAAATTATCGATGTTGAACCCAGTGCCATGGTCGCTATCACCAAATTATGGCCAAGTGAAACAGAAGAACCATAGGAAGGGGAACGCCTCTTTCACTTGCAGATGTGGGTCAAGGGGGCTCCGATTTGGTTCATTGTCGACAACGGTAGTCAGAAGAACCTAATTTTAGTAGAGGTCATCAAGCAGCTGAACCTGCCAATGACACCACACCCGCATCCCTACACCATCGATTGGCTTCGTCAAGGAAGAGATCTTCATGTCAACCAATAGTGTCGTCTGCACTATGACATCAAGCCTTTCAAGGATGAGGTACTTTGTGATATTGCTCCCCTTGAAGTTTGTGATGTTCTTTTAGGACAACCATATTTGTGGAAGTGTCATGTTGTGTATGAGTCTAGATCCCTCATTGTTATTATTACTTTGGGTAGACAGTTGTACAAGATCCCCGAGGTGGCACCGCCTATTGCTATTTCTTTAATCTCTACTAAGAAATACAGTAAGGTCATTTCACAGACTGGGAATTTCATCTTCTTTGTGATCCATTCTCATAGTGAGAAGAAGGTTTTCGCCACATCTGTGGCCTCTACACAACACCTCTCTTTACAGGAGAAGCAAGTGGACAAGATCATGGAAGAATAAAGAGACATATTCATCTCCCCTACAGGTGTACCGACACACTGCCAAGTCAAGCATCCAATTGATCTAACCCCCGAATCACCTCTACCTAATGGACCAGTCTATCGACGCTCACTGATGGAGAATGATGAAATCAGGTGTCAGATCCAAGATCTTCTTCAAAAGGGGCACATCAGACCCAACTCCTCTCCTTGTGGAAGCCCGATTGTACTGGTGTAGAAGAAGAACAGGAATTGGCAACTCTGCATTGATTATAGAGCCTTAAAACAAAATCACAGTCATGAACCTCTACCCCATTCCTAGGATTGATGACCTTCTTGATCAACTCAAGGGGGAAAATTTATTCAACAAGATTGACTTGAAATCTGGCTATCACCAGGTTCCCATTGAACCAAATGATGTCTGGAAGACAACCTTCAAGTCTAAAGAAGGTCTCTACGAATGGATATTCATGCCCTTTGGATTAACAAATGCACTAACCACTTTCATGAGGTTGATGGACGATGTATTAAGACCCTTCACCAACTCCTTTGTGGTAGTATATTTGGATGACATCCTCATCTTCAGTAGAACGTGGGAGGAGCACATGCGGCATATTCAACAAGTTTTGAGCACTCTGTGACAACACAAGATTTATGCCAATTGGTAAAAATGCTCTTTTGGCATGAACATGGTCCAATACCTGGGCTACATTGTTGATGAGCATGGGGTACATGTTGATCTAGCTAATGTCCAAGTCATTCGTGATTGGCCAGCCCTAACCACACTGACCAAGCTTCAGAGCTTCTTAGGACTCACCAATTTTTACAGACGGTTCATGTTGGGATTCTCCCATATTTCCTGGGCCCTCATCCAGGTGAACAAGGGTGGTGCTAGGGCCAAGTTCATGTGGGGGAAGGAGAAACAATGAGCATTCGAAGATTTGAAACATCGTTTGTGCTTAGCTCCAGTACTCTCCTTTCCCGATCTGCAACAATTGTTCGATATTGAGACTGATGCATCTGAATATGCTGTGGGCATAGTTCTCACTCAACACGAGTATCCGATGGCATACCATAGTGAGACACTCTTCGATAATACCTGGAAATACCCCACCTATGACAAGGAAATGTATTCCATTGCACAAGCTTGTCATTAATGGAAACATTACATTCTGGGGAAAGAGATGATCATACACACTAATCACAAGCCTCTATAGTTCATACAGACACAGGGGAAATTGCAGAACGACCGCCATCAAAAGTGGTCCACCTACCTACAATAGTTCCATCTCAACATCAAGTATACGATAGGTATCTCCAATCGTGTCACTGACTGCCTCAGTCGGCCTCCTATGGCTACACTTACCACTATGCTCCATTCCTGTGGACATGAAACATCGGAGTGGCCCCAAATTTACCAACAAGATGCGGACTTCGCCACCACATATCAGCTCTTGGGTACATGCGCCACTATCACTAGTTTTCACATTCAGGACAAAATCTTATGCCACCTGGGCCATCTCTGTGTTCCTACAAGCAAGCATGCAAAGTTGATTTGGGAATCCCACTATAGTCGGGTGGCAGGAAATTTTGGCGTAGAGAAAACTATGGTTGTTCTTCAGAAACATTTTTATTGGCCGAAACTTTGACAGGACATCAACAAATATATCAGATCTTGCACTGCCTACGTCATTGCCAAGCTAGTCATCAATAATCAAGGCTTATACACCCCTCTTCCTATTCCCGAGAAGCCGTGGGAATCCATCTCCATGGATTACATGTCTAGTTTTCCATCCACCAAGCACATAAATGACTGCGTATTTATGGTCGTTGATCGGTTTTCAAAGATGGCTATCCTCACAACCTGTAAGAAGAATGTCACATCGACAGATACTGCCAAGATCTTTTTCGAACGAGTTTGGGTTCACTTTGTGATACCACAGACCATCATCTCTGTTCGAGACAAAATGTTCCTCAACACCTTTTGGTCGAGTCTCTAGTCTCTGTTGGACACCAAGCTCACCAAATCCACTTCTTTCCACCCCGAAATCGATGGCCAAACTGAGGTCGTCAATCAGATGATTGTGCACATCCTGTGCATGTACAATTCTAAGCATCCCTGTACATGGGATGAGAGTCTCCAATATGTCTAACACAGTTACAACAAGGCTCTCCATAGTTCCACCAGCCATAGCCCATTGCAGATGGGTTTGGGATTCCAACCCTTGGGACCCATTGATGTTTCACTTCCTCTTGCCACCGCATAGACTGACTCTTCCCCTTATTAGTCTGCAATCAACAAAGCCACCAGATTCATTGATCTGATTCAGCACATCCGCCAATAGGTACAATAGATTTTGCATAAATCCAATGATAAGTACAAGCAGTGCCATGACAAACACATGGTACCACACCAATTTCAAGTTGGTGACAAATTCTGGTTACATTTGCAGAAGGAGCATCTCACCAGGCCCCATCAAAAGCTTCGACCACTTTGTTATGGACCTTACACTATCACCAAGGCTATGGGTAGAAATGATTTTGAGCTCAATATTCCACCCTTCCTTGGTTTGCATCCAGTATTCAATATGGACCTCCTTCAGCCATATTTTCCACCATTATTGGACACCTCTGAGATCACTGAACAACTGACACCAATAGAGCTCTACCTTGACTGCATGGAACAAGAATCCACTGATCAGATAGTGGACACACAGGTTAAGGGCACTTGCCAGCAATAGATCCATCTTTATCAGGTTTTCAAGGCAGGGCAACTCCTCCACCAAGGCAAGTGGCTCACCCGGGGCCAAATCCAGCAGAAGTTTCCTCACCTGATGGGGGAACTCAATGCAATGGAGACCATTGCTTCTTAAGGGGGGAGGATTGATCTAGGTGGATATTGGTGTCCACCCACCTATTCCAAATGGCTCCTCATGTCCGTTTTTTATTCAGCACGTCTCTCTGTACTACTTTATAATTGTGATTTCTACACTTCTAGGGCTGTATGAAGCCTCACACATTCCCCAGGTGGATACAAGTGGCCTCTCACCTAATCCAACTGGATTATTTTGTATTTTTTCATGTCATCACATCTTGCTGTACTTCCAGGGTTGTTTTGGGGCCCTAAACATTTTTTTCTTGACTCGCCATAGTCAGACTGTAGACAGAGTCAGAGTCTGATGGTAGAATGTGTAGTTCTTGAAATACCTTTCCAATGGGCTATCACATGCCTAAAACGAAGGTCGTATGAAAAAGTTACGAAACTAGGAAGTTGAGGTACCAAATTGCACCAACTTACCCATAGGGCCCACATGACTTTTGGCATTTCACCTTCTAGGGTTAGGTTTTTAGATGTCTAGGGTTTTGGCATTCATGAGCAATATGAAAAGGGCCACTGGAGCCTCATTGTAATCAATTCTTCTCAGACAGATGCACGTAGTAGCCACATCTCTTCTCAGAGATAGCTACCACCATTCGAGCAAGTTTCAGTTCTGCAGTTTTACAGTTTTGGCCTATTTCATTATTTAATAGAAGATATTGTTCACTAAATATTTGTGCTATTCTTCCTATCTCTGTGTTTATTGTATTCAGTCTGTTAATCAGTTCGTTCTTCTCCTAAATATGGATCACAGACATGGTTGTTGCTACCCTTATTGTACTTGATATTCAAGTGGAATTGTTGTAGGTATGTGGATCACTTTTGATGGCGGTCATTTTGTAACTTTCCTTGTGTCTACATGAATTGCATAGGCCTGTAATCAGTGTGGATGATCGTTTCCTTCCCTAGAATGTAATGCTTACACTTTCGACATTACTGCACAATGGAGTACATCTCTTTGTCATATGTGGGGTATGTTAGAACAAAATCAAATGGCGTTTCACTGTGATAGGATATCAGATGGCCATGTTGACTAAGGACTACAATGATAGCATAATTTGAAGCATCTGTCTTAATCTCAAATGGTCATTTCAGGTGTGGTAGAATGAGGACTGGTGCTTAGCAGAGGTGGGATTTCAAAACCTTGAATTCTTTTTGTTGGGGTGCAGACCACAAAATATTGTCCTTCGCACCACCCTTGGTCACCTAGCTTAGGTCCCAAGCGACATGAGAGATCCCAAACACAAACCACCGGTATAATTTAGAAAGGCCCAAGAAGTTGCAGCAGTTGGTCATTGTTTTTTGGGTTGGTCAATCGAGGATGACTTGGATATTGGATGGATCCACATGTACACCCTTCTCATCTATGATGTATCCAAAATATTGGATTCTCTACATGTCAAAGGAACACTTCTCCAAATTGGGATATACTTGTGTTGTAGGAGGATGCCCAATACCTATTGAATATGCTCCAAATGTTCCTCCCAAGTTTTGTTGAAGATGAGAATGTCATCCAAATATACAACCACAAAGGAGTTTTTGAATGGCCGTAATATATCATCCATCATCTGCATTAATGTGGTTGGGGCATTGTTCAAGTTGAAAGGCATGACCAACCACTCAAAGAGGCCTTATTTGGACTTGAAGGTTGTCTTCCACACATCAATTTGCTCAATCAACACCTAGTGGTAACCTGACTTAAGATCAATCTTACTGAAAAACTTGGCTCCCTTGAGTTGATCGAGAAGATCATCAATCCAAGGAATTGGGTACCGGTTCTTGACTGTGATATTGGTCAGGTCTTTGTCATCAATACAAAGTCTCCATGTCCAGTCCTTCTTCTGTACTGGAAAAATTGGGCTCCCAGAAGGTGAGGAGCTTGGTCTGATGTGGCCCTTCATAATTATCTCTTGGACATGGATGATTTTAGGGGCTAAATTTCTCTCATGGGCTAATTTTCCATGGTTTTTCCAAAAACAAGATTCGTTATTTTAAAAATGATTTGCCCAAATTCTATAGGATAAAATTATTTTACCTTAAAAATCGCCAAAATTTTATAAAAACTATATAAAATCCTTATAAATTTGAATATTTTTACAAAAATATCGCCAAACATTTATAGTTGGCATATGAAGGATTAGTAAGATTCGCCAAGGTTTCTACATTTAAAAAAAAAAAAATCCATCCTTAGAATCATCCCTGCTCTTGGATCTAGCATTTGATTTATTCATTCTCCATAATATAATGCCTGTATACATGGTCGTTAGGTAGAGGATCATTGGGTGTTAAGTCAATTGAGTGTTTTACCTGACAGTGCACATAGACCCCAGTAGACAAGGTGAATATGTCTTTGTACTCCTCAAATATTCCATCCACCTCCTGTTGTTGGGAAGAGAGACCCCATGCAGAGGTTTTGGTGGTTGCAGTGACCTTTTGTTCACATTTCGATCAAACCATATAGAGGACAAATGTCCCGGTCTGAGAAACCACCTTTCTATATTTCTTTGTAGATATCAAAGAGTCAACAATATTTGGGACTATCTCCGGTACCCCTTAGAGTTGATATCCCATAGTAATAATGACATTACAGGGCCTACATTCATAAACAGGATGACGCTTCCACATATATGGTTGTCCTAGAAAAACATCACAAACTTCAAGTGGGGAAACATCACATAATTCCTTGTCTTTGAATGGTTTGATTTTTTGATGCAAGTGAAATTGTTGGTTGACGTAGATGTCCCATCTCTGGCTGAGCCAATTGATGGTGTATGGTTGAGGATGTTACATTGTGGTAAACTTCTTCTTGAAAAAATCTGTTGATATTAAGTTCTCCTAGCTACCACTGTCAACAATGAGATGGAATGGGGCTCCCTTCACCCACATTTGTGAGTTGAAATGGCACTCCCCTTCTTCACGATACTCTGATTCCTTTGTCTAGACCTTTATGGTAGAGATAGTGACACTAGGTTATGCATCAATAATTTGTCTTCCCTTTTCTAGATTTGAATCAGAGTCTCAGTCAGGATATGACCATTGTTCTTTCGTTTCAACCAAGATTGATTGTTTGGAGCAACATTCACCAGTATTATGCCAAGGGATTTTGTGGAACTCTCACCATTTTCCAATGTCCTTCTTTGACTTCCCGTTACCCTTCTTTGTTGGTGGATTTGTTTGGTTATCCTGTGGTTGGCCATCCTTTCTCTATCCTTTGGATAGCGATTTAGGGACACCCTTACCATACTTTTGTTGTTAATAATTTGCAGACCCGAACTCCCACTTGTTTTTCTACTTGAATTTCTTCTCGATTTTGGCAACATATCCATAAGCGTCTCCCAATGAAGAGATGTCCAGAAAATCCATTTCATTTTGGACATACCTGTGTAGATCCCCATGGTATTTTAAAACCATAAGTCACTCAGAGTATTTGATACCCATCTTAGTGCGAAAGGTATGTAAAGTATTTGTGAAATCAGACACCGTTTGGCCCCTCTCTTGGCACAGTGTGGTCCATCTCATGTACTGGTCATCATTACTTCCAACAGGATAATATTTTTCCTTGAGGGCATCAACAAAATACACAAATTACATACTCATCCTTGGCATGTTTCTCACAATAAGTCTCCCACCAATATCTGACATGGGGAAGGACCTTAAGGAGCACGAAGGTGATCTTTTCACTGTTAGAGAAATTATGGATAGAGAAATAACCCTCTAGCAGATTTAACCATTTTTCCAAAGCGTCGTCATCTATCTAGCCTTCAAATAAAGGAATATAAAATTTAACTTGTACCTTGAAGGGTTTCACACCTCCGAAGTGATTTCTAGTTGAAGGTGCATTCGTTCTTGTTGGTAGATGTCGAAGGATCTGGGTGGAATTATCCATCATCTCATTCCTCTGTCGCGCGAGGGATTCCTCGAGCAACAATTTGAAATAATATCATTTCCTATCATCCCATTTCCTATCATCCCTCTTTCCTTCCTCCATGGAAGTTATCTTGGGCATGTGAGTGCGATTTTCCTCAAGAGATATAAGCTCGAGACCCAAATATCTATACCTTGACCTCGTCGGGGACATGCACCAAGGACGACAAGGAGAAGACCGCTATGATATCACTGATCCATATTATTTTAGGATGATTACAGAACGATATGGAAAGAAACACAATAATACATTATAGCTCAGATTCTATTAATGATTGTTTGAAATACAAAAGACTGTAAAATGCAAAATCACACAAGCTAGCTAGATGTGTCGGATACGATCATTTGCAAGAAGTTGGTTACATTAAGGCTTCAAAGGAATTTTTAGCATAAAGAATAAATGAGAAAACCCTAAACACCCAAAAACCTAACCCTAGGAGATAAAGCACCAAAATTCATGTGGTCCTTGATGGGGTAAGTTGGTACATCAACTTCCCAGGGTCGTAACTTTTGCATACGATCTTCATTTTAGGTGCATGATAGCTCGTTGTGAGGAATACACATTTTTTTGCCACTCTTTGGATAAAGCCTATAGTGTCAGTGTGGCATGCCCAAAAAATGTTGTGTAGGGCCTCAAAACAACCCCAAAAGTTTAGGACCTGAAAAACTAGGAAAAAACTGCCAAAATGGAAATTGGTCTTTGAGCCAGTGGAATAGGTGGGTGGCCACTGCCATCCACTGAGATCAACCAACCTAGATAAATATTAGAATGAAACATCACCATTTGCAAACATCTCACTTTAGCATAAATCATAAGGACTTTTTCTATTTGATATTACCTTAAATAAGTAGGCTATGTGGTGTAATGTTGCAATGGACTAAACCTGAAATATCCTTTTAGGAACATCGCAATGTGATGCACATGACCAAACCTTACTATGTGATGAATATTTCCCTTTACCACATTGTGATGAACATTTCCCTATGTAATGAACATAGCCCAACGTCACACTATCAATATCATATTCCAACATCACAACGTGACAAAACATAAATTGGTTGTGTCAGGAAAATTTCCCAACATTTGAATGTGACAAACATTTCGCAATTTTAGAATGTGTTGAACATTCACCAACAACAAAAATTGACTATCATATTCAAACATCGAAATGTGGATAATATTTCCTAACATCATAATCTAATGATCATTTCCCAATGTCGGAATGTGTCGAACATTGGCCAATGTCTCAATGTGACTATCATATCCGAATGTCAGAATGTGGTGAACATATCCAAATGTCACAATCTGATGAACAATCCTCAACGTCACAACATCAAAATGTGGCATACAAAACCATAAATCGCATTGTGACATATAAAACCCAAACTTCACAATATGATGTACAAAAACCATCATCAAATTGTGCCAAACATATCCCAATGTCACAACATGATGAACGTATCCCAAGGTTGCATTGTCACTATCATATCTGAGCCAAACATATCCCACTGTTGTACTGTCACTATCATATCTGAATGTCACAATGTGGAAAACATAAATAAATTGTTTCATGAACATTTCCTAGTGTTGGAATGTGACAAACATTTCCCAACATTAGAATGTGTCGAACATTGGCCATAATCGCAATGTGACTATTGTATTTGAACATTGAAATGTGGAAAACATTTCCTAATGTCATAATCTGACGAACATTTCTGAATGATGGAATGTGTTGAACATTGGCCAACATTGCAATGTGATTATGATATCCAAATGTCAGAATGTGGTGAACATATCCAAACATCACAATATGATGAATCATCCCTAACGTCACAATGTGACATACAAAACTATTTGTCGTATTGTGACATACAAAACCAAAACATCACAATGTGATGTACAAAACCTAATGTAACATTGTGACAAACATATCACTGCAACATTGCAACATCATGGACATATCCCATTGTCACAATGTTTTGAATATAGCCCATTATATGATGTAGAAAACCTGATGTAACAATGTGACGTACAAAACCCTTCATCGCAATGTGACATACAAAACCCAACATATAAATGTGATGAACATAACCAACCTCACAATGTGACGTTAAAAACTTGACGTCGCAATATAACAAACATAACCTAATGGCGCAATGAGAAAAACATCACCCAACATTACCCAATGTCACAATGACATGAACAAAACTAGTTATTGCAATCTAACGATGAAAGCTTGATCAACATTAAAATGTAGAATTTCCATATTAAACCATGGTTAAACATAATCAACATGGTTTACTGTAATAATCTCCACATTATCTAGCAAGGTCAACCATAGTCATCCTCGATTAACCATGGTCATGGTCAACCATAGTCATCCTCGATTAGCCATGGTCATGGTCAACCATAGTCAATCATGGTCAAGGTCAACCATGATCAATCATATTTAACCTTGCTCCATGTCAAGGTTAGCCATGATTATGCATAGTCAACCATGGTCAAATTCCACCATAATCATCGTCATGGTCATCTATAGTCATCCATAGTGAAGGGCATGGTCATGGTCAACCATGATGAAAGTCAACCATAGTCAATCATAGAAATTGTCAACCATGGTTTTGGCTAATCGTGGTCAACTATGGCCAATCACTATCAACTATGGTTAACCATTGTCATCCATCATTGACCATGGTTTTGGCCATTCGTGGTCAACTATGGCCAACCACTATCAACTATGGTTAACCATTTCCATCCATTGTCAACCATGGTCAACCATAGTCAACCTTTTTCATGATCAACAAAGGTCAACCTTAGTCAACCATGTTCCTGGTCTTGGTCGTGGTCATCCATGGACAACTTTGATCAACCATAGTTAACCATATTGTACATCAACCATGGTCATGGTCATGTTTAGCCATCGTCAACCATATGAAACCATACTAAACCAAAGTCAACCAAGTTCTTGTTGGAGTACTTCACACACACCTAGGATTTCTTTTTCCTAAGGTTTTTCCTATGTTTATTAGTCATTATTCAGTCTCCTATATTTTAGGAAGAATATTCCTCTAGGGAGAATATTCTCTGTAGTTTTCACTTCAGTTTGATCAGTTGAGTGGAATCTAGATGCTACATTGGGATTACGACCATGCAACATTCTGATCATCACCAACTAATGCACATTGTCCTTGGGATCATCACCAGACTAACACATTACCCATGATTCCATGATCTCCTCCTCACTTCACTTTGTTTCAGTCAGTTAATTGAAGTCTGATATACTAGTTAACTCAGTTCGGTGGCAGTTCACTCCCGTAACTTCTCAAGAGGCTCGACTAGGTGGCAGTTTACTCTCATAATTGCTGGTGTGTGTCCAGATCACTCTATACCCTGATTATGGTGCATTAGCTTCTCCTCAGTGTGCATTGGTTGATTTATACAGAGTATATCATGTGTAAATTATCATTCATTCATTTGGTTAATGAGAATTCTTCCATTCTTTCTCTCCTGCTTCTCCTTTCTCATATTTTCTCTACAAATTGTGTATGTCATTTTCTAGCTAGATCTATTCTGTGCAGGTTCAACACATTTACATGGTATCAGAGCCGATAAATTGCTAGGGAAAAGACACACCAAATGATTTTTTGCAGGTATCGAAGATTGAAGACAACGAAAAAATGGAATTTCCAAAATAATTCATTCTTACACCTTACAACTACTTTGCATGGAAGGAGAAGATGATAATGCATATTCAAAGCATGTGATTGTACAGGTTAACCATGAACATAGAGGCATAACCAACATCAGCCATAGAAAAATCCAAGTATCTAAATCGAATAGATGAAGCATTCAGAACAATTTGCAGTCTGATTTCTCGTGAACTTCTCTTTCACATATCCTCTTGTAAAACCCCCAATGAAGCCTGGACCACCATGAAAGGGATTTTTGGAAAACAAGATGAGATGAGAGGACACATGCTCGAGGTGGAATTTCTCACATTGGATCAAAAAAGATTCGACAATCTCCAATATTTCTTTACCAAATATAAGGATATGTTGTCACAACTGAAGGCTTGCGGGGTTGATAAATATAAGGAGAAGAAACAAATGGTTCTCACCATTTTATCCAAACTAGTTCCATAATACTCAATGTTTGTATCCACATTTCATTCAGTTAGATTCGCATCTGGATCTACCTAGAAGATTCCCTCTCTTGAGGACTTTATCGAGTATCTGACACAAGAGTAGAGAAAGCTCATTAACATGGGAAAAATCAAAGGCCCAAAGGAACATGCAATTACTGTGAAATGTGGCAATGGTCATCAATATCAAAAATCTAAATATAAATACAAAAGAAAAACACAAGCAAATCCGAAGAAGGAAGGGTATTCAAAACCCTTCAATGATGCCTCCGGATCCAAAGGTGGAAAGGGAAGAAAAGGGGAGAAATGCTCTTACTGCCATAAAGGATTCCATCCAGAATATGCATGTATGTAGAAAAATATAGATCTAATGACCCAAATAATTTATCAAAACAACCTTGGAGATTGCATCCCCAAGGGTGCCAATAAGAAGAAGCTAGAAGATCAAAATCCTAAGAAAGGCAATTCTAGCCATTCTCTGATTGCCATCAACTCCTCTCCCGATGCTTGGATCATGGATTCAGGAGCATCACACCACATGGATGCCACAAAATAGCTCTATTCTTCATTGGATGCATGCAAATATCCTTCTATTATGATGGGGGACAACTCTCTAGTCGAGGTCACCGACAAAGGAAGGATTGAACTCATAAATGGAAGCTTCAAGAATGTGTTGCACATTCCCAAACTTTGTGTCAATATTCTCTTCGTGTATCAGATGACTAAATCCGAAACCAAAAAGAGAGTCATATTCACACCTGATGCAGTGGATATCTATGACATGCAAACCAATTCCAGGGTTGCTACCGATGAGGTAAATCATCAATCTAGACTCTACATATTTTTTGAATTTATTGAACCAGATTCTGCATTACTGCTTACCCATGCTGATGAAAGTAGTAGGATATGGCATGAAAGGTCTAGGGGTTTAGGCATTTAAATTTCATATATATGCAACAACTTAGCAACCAAGGAATGGTTGATGGTATACCCAACATCCACTTCTCCAAAGGAATTTGTGAGGGATGTGTTCTTGGAAAAGACCCTCAAGAGAAATTCAACAAAGGAAAGACTCAGAGAGCTTCCTCTCCTTTAGATCTGATCCATAGTGACGTCATGGGCCCTTTTCCACATCCATCAATCAACAAATAAAGGTACATGCTCTATTTTGTTGATGATTTCTCACGCTTCACATGGATTTTCTTTCTTAGGCAAAAATCAGAGGTCTTTCAACACCTCAAAGATTTCAAAGCCCTTGTTGAGACACAATTAGGAAAGAAAATCAAGATCCCCCGAAATGATAATGGGGGAGAGTATCTCAACCATGAGATACAAAATATTTTTCATGAGGCAGGGATTCAATTGCAACAAACAGTTCCCTATATGCCACAACAAAATGGAGTTGTTGAGCGGAAAAATAGATCTCTAAAAGAGATGACATCTTGCATGCTGCATGCAAAGTCACTTCCAAAAATATTATGGGCCGAAACACTTAATTGTGCAACCTACATCCAAAACAGATCTCCCCATAGATATGTCAAGGATAAGACCCCCTGTGAGGCATGGAGCGACCTTAAACTGGAAGTGGCCCACTTTAGTATTTTCGGTTCACGTGCATGGGCTAGGATTCCCTTTGAAAAGAGGAAGGCACTCGATCCAAAGAGCACATAGTGTATATTTGTTGGATACCTTGATGGTGTGAAGGGATACAAACTTACTGATATTTCCTCGGACTGACTCATCATTGAGCAAAGTGTCCAATTTGAGGAAAGTGTCTCACATGTACCTCAGCAACCACATGCAAACACCTTTGTTCTTACACATGTCAGAGATGATGAGCATGCACATGCCGACTCTTCCTGAGATGAGAGTTCTAATTATGAGGATTCAAATGATCTACATACAGAGCCAGTACAGTCAAATGCAGAGTCAGTGCATGCATATGCAAATGTAGAGCCAGAGTCGAGGCCCAAGTGGGCTCAGACTACTCTTTAGGATGCAGGGGATCTTGTTGGGGATCCAACTGATACTAGGAGGACTTGATCTGATTTCAAGGAGCCTCCTCTTGCACTCACCGTCACTAAACCATTGCCACCTAGGAATCTTTTCTTGGTTCAGTCTTGAGATCCACATTCTTATGGAGAGCCTACTGGAAATCCAATTTGGGAATCAGCCATGCAGGAGGAGTACAACTCCCTCCTTGAGAACCAGAATTGGGATCTGGTTCCCCTTCCTTCAGAAAGGAAACTTGTCAGGTGAAGATGGGTCTAAAGGACCAAGAGAATAGCGAATGGAGATATTAGAAGATACAAAGCTAGGCTAGTTGCCAAAGGATTTCAGCAGGTGCATGGCATTGACTATGATGAGACCTTCGCTCCAATAGAGAAGATGGATTCCATACGTTTGGCACTTTCCATTGCCACAACCAAGGGTTGGGAAGTCCATAAGATGAACGTGAAGAATGCATTTCTTCATGACAATCTCTCTAAGGATATCTATATGGAGAAGCCCCAGGGATTTATGTAGGATTCATATTTGGTCTTTTGACTGAAGAAATCTCTTTATGGCCTCAAGCAGGATCTAAGGGAATGGTATTCCAAGATGGAATCCTACCTACTATCATAGAAATTTGTACGTTGTAAATCAGCCCCGAATGTTTACATGCTCTGGACAGTTGATTCACTTCTACTCCTAGTTTTGTATGTTGATGATTTTTTGATCACTGGTTGCTCGACTTCAACGATTGCTGCAGTCAAGAGGATTTTGCATGAAATGTTATTGATGACGAACATGGGTCCACTACAATTTTTCCTTGGACTTGATATTAGTCAATATGCATTAGGAATTAAACTGTCTTGGGACAAGTATGCACAAGATCTCTTTTAGAGATTTCACATGACAGACTGCAAGTATTCCCCGACTCATTTCCTATTAGGATTCAGACTTGAGGATGGTGGGGACATGCCACTGGTTGACAACAAACTGTACATATAGCTAGTGAGGATCTTGTTGTATCTCACACACTCTAGACCATACCTCTCCTATGCAGTTGGTTCAGTCTCCAGGTTCGTGTAGGAGCTGCATGAGCTACATTGGAAGGTTGCAAAGTGCATCCTTTGATATGTACAGGGCACCATGACCTTTGGGATTCACTATGTAGAAGACTCTACATTGGACCTCATTAGGTTCACTGATTTTGATTGGGCTGGAAATAACATTGATCGTAAGTCCACATTTGGTTACTCACTAAGTCTTGGTTCTGGGCCTTTCTATTGGTCGAGCAAGAAGCAGGCTGCTATTTCTCTATCTTAATCTGGGGTAGAGTACAGAGGGGTAGTTAACATAACCATTCAGGCTATGTGGCTACAACATTTTCTCACTGAGTTGGGCATTCAATTTCATTGGTCGATCATCATATGATGTGACAACCAGAGAACTCTGAAGTTCTGCAAAAATCTAGTTCATGGCAACGAATGAAGCACATCGAGATCCACATGCACTACATCTGAGACTTAGTACACGTGGGGATCATTGACCTGCAGTTCTGTCCTTTAGCAAAATAGACTGCAGACATCTTCACCAAGACCTTCACTGAGCATAAGTTCCATTCTCTACTCAATCGTCTTGGAGTGAAGGACACAGTTTCCTATCAATTGTCAGTTCTTCTGTTTACATACAATGTACCTTGAGGGGGGTTTTTTCTGATGAGTTTTTCCCTCTTTCCTCATTTTATTTCAGCGTATATTTTTTATTTGGGTGCCTAACATGGCCTCATTACCGGGACCGATTATTTATTTTCACCATAGTGATTTTCATGGGGGGTGTTGGAGTACTTCACACACACCTAGGATTTCTTTTTCCTAAGGTTTTTGCTATGTTTATTATTCATTATTAACTCTCCTATATTTTAGGAAGAATATTCCTTTAGGAATAATATTATCTTCAGTTTTCACTTCAGTTTGATCAGTTGAGTGGAGTCTAGATGCCACATTGGGATTATCACCGTGCAACATTGGGATCATCACCAACTAATGCACATTGTTCTTGGGATCATCCCCAGACTAGCGCATTACCCATGATTCCCTGATCTCCTCCTCACTTCACTTTGTTTCAATTATTTAACTGAACATTGATAGACTAGTTAACTCAGCTAGGTGGCAGTTCACTCCCGTAACTTCTCGAGAGACTATACTAGGTGGAAGTTTACTCCCGTAACTGCTAGTATGTGACCAAATCACTCTAGACCACCACTATGGCACATTGGCTTCTCCTCTAGTGCGAATTGGTTGAGTTATACATAGTATATCATGTGTAAATTATCATTCATGCATTTGGTTAATGAGAATTCTTCCATTCTTTCTCTCCTGCTTCTCTTTTCTCATATTTTCTCTGCAAATTGTGTATGTCATTTTCTATCTATATATATTATGTGCAGGTTCCACACATTTACAGGTCTACCATAGTTAAACATGGTCATGGTATTATCATGGTCAACCCTACTTGACCATGGTCATGTTCAACCAAGGTCGACCACATCCAACTATGTTGCTGGTCATGGACAATAATGGTCTATGATGATCAACCATGATCATCCATGGTCAAGCATAGTGATGGGCATGGTCATTTTTGGTTAACCATAGTCTTGGTCATGGTTAATGATATTCATGATCAATCATATTCATGGTCATGGTCAATTGAGACTAAACATCATCTTGCTCATGGTCAACTATAGTCATCCATGGCCATCGTCATGGTCAACCATACCTAACCATAATCAACCTTGACCAATTATACTCTTGGTCAACCATAGACATTCAAAGTCAACCATGGTCATGATCAACGTGGTCATCCATAAAATACATTAATGGTCATGAGTGGCTATTATTATTATTATTATAATATTACTTTATTAATGTATTAACATTTTAAGAACGTATTAATGTATCAATACCTTAATGTAATAATGTAATACTTTCACATGTTTATGAAATAATGTATTATTACTTCATTAATATACTATTAATACTTTAATATTTTATTAATGTATTAATTAATAATACTTTAATACTTTATTATTGTATTATTTTAATGTATTAATTTTATTTATGATGATGATGATTGTTGATTAAGGTTGGTTGTCATTGATGTCAACCCTTGAATAAAGACTTGTAGCACAAAGGTTTGGATAATGGACCCAATAGTTTTTTATGTAAGTATGACTCATTATTGTTTTGTCCTGGTTGATAAGAA
>JASDQU010945354.1:8827-21413 GCA_032191745.1 Picea mariana
TGAATGTAATAGAGATTTTGCATTTGAGAAGTTAATACAAGCAATTTGAAGATTCCCGATTCCGTCACGACTGTGTTACAAGTTTGTTTTGTTATGTTTTTTTGTTTCTTTTCATTTTGCTCTACATAATTGATGTGTATCACTATAATTTAGTACGACCACTACTATAGTGAAGGGATCTTATTTTTTTGTAATTGTTTCTTGTCTTTCCTCTGCACCAGCCATCAGCGGGTGTAAGACCAATTTGCATTTACAGAATTTTATATTTATTTACACTATGTCAATTATTTCTATGTCAATTTCTTCTTCTGTGTATGTGTGAGTTTTCTACTGATAGGAAACTTACGTTACTCACAGCTAAATGTTTTTCTCTCATTCCATATCTTTATTAAAAAGTAATACATTTACGGGAAAGGGCCTTCAGTTTGCATTCCTATTTTTCTCTTCATGCAAAAATTTCTCTTATTTCGACTAAATTGAAATAGCGTTGAAATCTCCCGTTAAATCATTTCCATACTGGTATTGTTCCTCAATGACTGTCCCCACAACAACTCAACCAAATATTCAACTCGAATTATCTAATCAAATACATATCACTTTAAATATTTTTGACACGATCCTTAAAACTGCGAACACCCGGGAGGAATTGGAACGTTCATGGGTAGCCATTGAACAAGATATTACTACCCAGGAATAGTTGGAAGATAGACAGCGAGAACGTAGAAACCTTCATTAGTTTCCTACCCCGAAGGTTAACGTATTCTTTGTATAAATATTTAACATACTTTTGGATGCCTTGACACTGTACTTTTAATCCTTAAGTACAGACTCAGGAACAACAGTTCTCACTGTCTTCTCCGCTCCCCAAACCCTCAAGTTAATCGGTTACATCAAGCATTGTAAGGTCATCATTCTGGTTGATAGTGGAAGCACCCATAATTTTATTCATTGCCGCATTGCCCAAGAAACTCATTGCAACATCCATGCTGTCAACAATTTCCAAATCATGGTTGCCAATGGTGGTTCAATGAAAAGTGGAGGGCACTGTGAAAATGTTCATCTCCAAATCGGTGACTACCACCTTAAATCCCATATGTTTTCTATTGACATGGGCAGTTGTGACATTGTGTTGGGTGCAGACTGGCTAAGGACTTTGCGTCCCATTCTCATGGATTTTAAGGAATTAACCATGCAATTCGACCAGGAAGGCCACCAATATAAATTCCAAGGCATCATTGTTGGTTCACCTGAGGTCATTAGTTCCCATTGCATGGAAAAGCTTCTCAAAAAAGGTCATTCTGGTGTCATTGCCTAACTCCATTCCATACAAGCAACAGAGACACCCCCGGTGCCACAATACCTCCAAGCCCAACTTTCTAAACATCAAATGGTATTTTCCACTCCCCAAGGACTCCCTCCTTCTCATAGTGTTCATGATCATTTCATTTCCCTTGTACCTAGAAGCCTTCCTCCCAGTATCTGTCTATATCGCCACCCCTTTTCACAAAAAAATGAAATTGAGAAAATGGTCCAGGTACTCCTTAATGCAGGCATTATCTGCCCTAGTACAAGCCCTTACTCTTCTTCTGTAGTCATGGTCATGAAGAAAGAAGGTTCTTGGAGAATGTGTCTTGACTTCCATGCCCTCAACAAACTGACCATTTATGACAAATTTCTCATTCCTGTCATTGATGACCTCCTGGATGAATTGAGTGGCGCCCAATTATTTACTAAACTTGATCTTCACTCGGGCTATCACCAGATACATATGAAAGAGGTAGACATTCCCAAGATGGCCTTCTGAACTCATGAGGGCCACTATGAGTTTTTGGTCATGCCTTTTGGCTTGTTAATGCCCCTTCCACCTTCCAAAGCCTCATGAATCATGTCTTCCGTCCCTTTCTCCATAATTTTTTCTTAGTTTTCTTTGATGATATCCTCATCTATAGAAAAACCTAGACATACCATCTTACTCATGTGGATTGAGTTCTCCATCTACTCTCTCAGCACCAACTTTTCCTAAAACAGTCTAAATGTGCTTTTGGTGCCTCAGAAGTAGAATAATTGGGTCATCTGGTTGGCAAGGATGACATCAAGGTGGATCCAAAAAATATTGAAGCTATGCAAGACTAGATGCACCCAAAGACTCTCAAAAGCTTGCATGGATTTCTAGGCTTAACAAGGTATTATCGCAAGTTTGTTAAAAATTATGGAAAGATTACAGCACCTCTCACTGCTCTCCTAAAAAAGAACTCTTTCACTTGGACTCCAGCCGCTACTCAAGCTTTTCAAACCTTGAAGATGGCCATGTGCAGCACTCCGGTTCTAGACCTTCCTGATTTCACAAATACCTTTGAGTTGGAATGTGATTCCTCAAGGAAAGGATTCGGTGTTGTCCTTATGCAAAAGGGTCGACCTTTGGCCTTCACCAGCAAGCAACTATCTGAAAAGAATCTGGGCAAACCCATCTATGAAAAGGAAATGTTGGCTATTTTTTATGCCATTATTCTATGGCACCCTTATCTCTTGGGGAAATGTTTCCAAATTAAGACAGACCATCAAAGCCTCAAGTATTTTCTAGAACAATGCATTTCCTCCCCAGAGCAACAAAAATGGGTGACTAAGCTCTTTGGATATGATTATGAGATCATTTACAAGAAAGGAAAATACAATGTGGTGGCAGATGCACTGTCCCAAAAATATGAAGAAGAAGGATCCCTTTTTTCTCTTTCCTTCATTGTACTAGAATGGCTCCAAGCTGTTCGCCAGGAATGGCTACAAGATCCCAAAAGTTTGCATCTGATCCAGTAATTGCAGACCAATGCTCTAGCTCCCCCAGGGTACTCTTGGCTCCGAGATGATCTTCGATACAAAGGCCATTTGTATTTAAGTAAACAATCAAAGCTTAAATCCACGGTACTTTATGAGCTTCATGCTACACCCACAGCGGGGCACTCTAGGTTCACCAAAACCTATGACAGGGTCAAACGTTGTTTTTTCTGGGATGGTATGAAATGGGACATCTGTAATTTTGTCGCTGAATGTGATGTGTGTCAACGCAACAAGGGAGAAATAGTCAAATCTCTGAGCACACTACAACCGCTTCCGATTCCACCTGCTATTTGGAAAGATATCTCTATAGACTTTATTACCGGCTGACCCAAATTAGGAAATAAATCAGTCATAATGGTGGTTATGGATCGCCTTTCCAAGTATGCTCATTTTTGCGCTCTTCAACACCCATTTACTACATCCACGATGGCTCAAATTTTCATGTACCAGGTCTTCAAGCTTCATGGCATGTCGCACTCTATTGTTTCTGATCGTGACCCAACTTTGACAAGCAATTTTTGGCAAGAACTGTTCAAGCTATAGGGCACCCAATTGCATCTTAGCACAACTTATCATCCCCAGACTGATGGTCAAATGGAAGTTGTCAACAAATGTTTGGAAACATATCTGAGGTGTTTTTCCTATGAAAAGAAAAATCAATGGGCTCAATGGTTACCCCTAGCTGAATGGTGGTACAACACTTCCTACCATACAGCTACACACATGACTCCTTTTGAAGCGATATATGGATAGAAGCCACCTTCAGTTCTCTCATACTTACAGGGTACCTCAAAGGTCTAGGAAGTTTACCAAACACTTACAGTTCGAGAGGATATTCTTCATACCCTCAAAGAGATCTTGTTCATGGCAAAGAATCACATGAAGCAACAAGTAGAATAAGGTCGCTCTAAACATCAATTTGTAGAAGGGGATCAGGTGTTTCTATGACTACAACCATACAAGCAAACTTACCTCAAGGCCGAGCATTGTCAAAAGCTAGCACCCAAATTTTATGGTCCTTATACAGTTCTCAAGTGTGTGGGACAAGTCTTCTATCAGTTAGCTCTGCCCAGTCATTCGAAGCTATATCCTATTTTTCATGTTTCATGCTTAAAGAAGGTGATTGGAACTAGGTGCCAAATTCAAACCAACCTTCCTGAGTTAGCTGAAGAAGGATCCATTTGGCTATAGCCAGAAGCAGTTTTGGACCAGCGTGAGTGTCGCTTGTGTCAGAGAACCATCAAGGAAGTGCTATTCTAGTGGAAAGATACAACTCCAGTAGATGCCACTTGGGAACCAGCTACCATTCTGCAGCAGTTTTCACATCTCAAGCCTTGAGGACAAGGCTGTTTTTAAGGGGACAGACATGTTAGGGTCCTAACCCATGCATAGGTAGAGTAATATATTCGGATGCAATAAAGGTCAATATTAATAAGGAATTTCAATAAAATAGAATAAGGCGGATGTAAGAAGACCTAATAGAAGCTTATGCTTCTAGAAGGATCTTCCTCTAGATGCTTCTCTTGATAGACATATTTAGTATAAATAAGGGTCGAGGGTATGAAAACCCTAGATTAGAGATTATTGTACCAGAGCTTTGCTTGATTGGAGGTTGCCCCCTCGAAGAGGCTCGTGAACATTGCTTTCTGAATCAAAGTGATATTTTTGTTGTTGTTCTTCTATCATTTATTTGTTATTGTGGAGATTATGTTGGTTTTATTACTGTTATTCTGCCATTTCTAGCATGTTATTTCTATTCTGCATACTTTTTATATCTGGTATATTACATATTGGGTGAATCCAAGTAGGGAATGATGGGGATGGATCCTGCCATGGTATGAGAGGAAGTGGTTCCTTGGGAGCTTGTAATTTTTTAAAATGTTTGAGCCCTACCTCCTTGTGGTGGAGGGTTTGTTTGTGAGTTACTTTGGATATTGGTTCCAAGAAAAGTGGCCCCTATAAATCTTGAGCCTAGTACCATAGCACTAACTGGTGTATGTGATGGTACTGCTGATGTCTCAACAAAATTAGGAACACCACCCAAAATTGGGGTTAAGTTTCTCAAGCACCTAGAGTGAGAGGGATACTATGGTTCCCCTATGATTCTATCGTAGAGGTGGGTGTGTGTAAATGGTGGTGAAGAAGGATATGAAATTTTTCTTTCAAATTACTTTAAACAATGTATTCATAAAATTGAATGTAATAAAGTGGTGAAAATCATACATCAAAATAATGTGAAAGGTATTTTGGGATTTTTGCAACTCCACATTGGGGAATAAAAATCAAATAACAAGTCCATATGTCCTATCTGATGTAATGTACTTTCTCTCCAATAACACTGGACCTCCAGAAAAGCACTCAGCAGTGGGTCTAGGACCCACTTGAGGAGAATCTAGTCAAGGGATGAACAATCAGTTATAATGAAGGGTGAGGGGAGAATATCCTGGGAGTACTAGCGATATGAATGACGTGCAATTTCATCCCACAACTACCACCTTGGGTAGATAAATGCTATATTGGGATACTAAGATACCTCCATCAAGCACTACATTTATATTTTTGGCCTTAGAAATCGGTCACAGACTGGATGCTTTCCAAGGGTTGGGTGACCCGAGGCACACACAAAAAAATTGAACCTTGGCCTTCGACCCTTCATGCGTGTCTCCCTGCCTTATGGTATAGGAATACTTGAGTGGGATTATTTTGGCACCCTAATTCACAACTTTATAAGTATCAAGTGAGAAATGATGATGGGGAGTTATTTGGATTCCTATCCCCAAAATTGTAACTTAGACTACCAAATTATTTTGTGTTCCTCCTATGGAGGTTAGAAAGTGGGTTGATTATGGTTGTTTTTAGAATGTGAGAATAGGTTGTGAAGTTGGGGTCATGGATCAACTTCATTTTTATGACAATGTGTCAAAAGGCTCTTTACTAAGTAAGTGAATCCCCAAAAGAGTTTCAAGTATTTAGAAAAACATTTTTTAGTTAGAGTGTCAATTGTTTTTTTAATAAATTAATTTTCATATTTTAACATGGTGGACTTTATGTGGTCCTTTACTTGTCTTGTTTAGATAACTTAATAAATTTGTTCAAATGGCCCTTGCAAATGAAAGAATCTTAATCTAAGATGGTGGATATGGAAATCCTTACTTTGACTCTTTTATCTCCCTAGGATGTTTTGTATTCTAAGAAATCTTGAAAAATATCCCTAGATTGTGATAATATGGGCATGTATGGGCCCTTACAATGATTTAAGCTTCCTAAGTGAGTTACTCTAGAATTTGAAAATATCCTAGGATTGTCTACATATGGGCATGTGTGGGCCTTTACAAATCTTATATTTAAGTTTCAAAATAAGCTAAGAGGTATTGGACTCTCCTAGAGATTGGTTTATTTTTATATAAGGGAGACAAAGACTTGTTTAGGAATCATATTTTCTGATTTCCAAGATCATACTAGGGTGTGAGGAAAGAGCATACTCCAAGATTACTTAAATAAGTTTCTAGTCCTAAATTAGTGTGATGAATTTGTAAAAGAAAAGAAGATAATGAAATTCACATCCTAAGATTTAGGCCATCCATATGGCAAGTAAGGAAGTAAAAGATGCCAAGGTTCTTTTTATCCTCCCTAAATTTCTATGTGTGGTTTTAAGATATGTATGCAGGAGTGGATCTCCAAGACTGCTTTTAATGGATTTTACAACAATGCATAGATCAAATCTAAACTACTTAGTGGAAGTGAATTTCTCAATCCTTACAATTTGGAAAAAAATAAGACCAGTGCATGGATAAACCAGAAGCAATCACGCACAAAGCGTAGAGTGCACGATTGAATAGTTTTGATAGAGCACAGATGTGCACGAATTTTTTACTTGAATGCGTGTGTATGAAGAGAAGTTGGTGGGACAAACATTTTGAACAATTTCAATCAATGTGGGATGCAATCCTTCTCTCTGAAGATGAGAATGGGCTGGTTTCAACTCTTGAAAACACAAATGAGTGAGAAAGAAAACTTTAATATCCTAATTGGGGAGGATTTTGATCCAAAATCCCCAGTATGGTCACCAATATGTTGGGTTGTTTTTTCCACTTAGGTGAGCGAAAATAGGTCCCTTAACTATCTATTTATGATAGAAATCCAACACAACAGTTTGTTAGTTGATTAGTATCTCAACTAAGTAGAAAACAAGAAATAAAGAACAAAGAAAAAAAAACTAAAGTAAGCATGTAACAACTCAAATAGATGCAAGAAAGAGACACAAGGAATAACTACCAAATGAGACTGATCTTTGAATTGATAAGACCTTGGAGAAATATGGTAACTTATGAGTCCCTTCTTCCTCCTTGGGAAGGCTCTTGAGTCCCCAAATACAAATCTTTCTCTCTTCTAACAATGGCTAAAATTGAAAATACAATGGTGAAGAATTGATAGTTGAAATTCTCAAGAGGAGAGAGGTGCAACACTTTCTATGAATTCTCAAAGATTTTTAGGAGAAAGTTCTCAAAGAAAAATTGAACAACATGGCAATACTCAAATTACTTCTTCTTTCTTTGCATACAATGGCCCTCTATTTATAAGAGGATGGCAAGCTTTTTCCAAACTAGTTTCAAATGTAAGCGAGAAGACTTTGGAGGTACCTCCCATCCCTTTCAGTGATCCCAAGGTGGAATTTGGGGACGATTTTGGGTATGGGGGAGATTCACTCCATCCCATAAGTGGTTGAGGCCCGACCCAAATCATCAGTGCATCATTTCCACATCCGTGTGGGTTTTCTAACTCTTAGTCGCACAGGCCATGCACTGTGTGCATTGTATGCCATGTTAGCCCATGCGGATGTGCATGCATTTATTGTGCTTAATACACGCAGAAATTCAGAACCAATTTGGTATAGTTTTGTGCTTATTTTTCCAAACTGAGTGTAATCCTTCCATAATTATTGGGAGTATGTTGTGCTTGTGCTTGTGTTGACTGTTTCTTCATCCATTTTCTATGTTTGTGGTTGTTGGAGTTCCTTCATACACACCTAGGATTTATTTTTCCTAAGGTCCTAAGGTTTTCCCTATGTTTATTATTCATTATTTAGTCTCCTAAAGTTTAGGGGAGAATATTCTCTTCAGTTGACACTTCAGTTTGACTAGTTGAGTTGAGTCTAGATGTTGCATTGGTTTTGTCACCATGAAACATTGAGATCATCACCATGCTAATGCGCATTAGACTTGGTTTCATCACCATACTGGCACATTACCCTTTATTCTTTGATCTACTCCTCACTACACTCTATTTCAGTCAGTTAATTGAAGACTGGTTGACTAGTTAACTCATCTAGGTTGTAGTTCAGTCTCGTAACTACCTTAGAGACTAGACTAGGTGGAATTTCACTCCTGTAATTGATGGTGTGTGTCCATATCACTCTAGACCACCACTATGGCACATTAGTTCTCCTCCAGTGCACATTGATTGAGTTATACAAAGTATATCGTGTATAAATTATTCATTATTCATTATGGTTAATGAGAATTCTTCCATTCTTTCTCTCTTACTTCTTATTTATCAATTTCTCTCTGCAAATGTGTGTGGTATTTTCTAGCTAGATCTATATTGTGAAGTTTCAACACATTTTCATGGTATTAGAGCTGACGGAATACTAAGAAAAAGCTACACCAAATTTTATTGCAGGTACAAAAGATTGAAGACAACGAAAGATGGATTTCCCAAAAGAATTCATTCTTAGACCTTACAATTACTTTGCATGGAAGGAGAAAATAGTCATACATCTATGAAACAAATGTATGACTAGGTTCACCTTGAATATAGAAACATAACCGACATCATCCATAGAAAAATCCAAGTATCTAAATCGAATGGATGAAGCATTCAGAACGATTTGTAGTCTTATTTCTCTCGATCTCCTTTTTCACATATCTTTCTGTAAAACCCCCAATGAATCTTGGACCACCTTGGAAGGGATCTTTGGAAAATAGTATGAGATGAGGGGACACATGATGGAGGTGGAATTTCTCACATTGGATCCAAAAAGATTCAAAAATATCCAATATTTCTTTACGAAATTCAAGGATTTACTGCCGCAACTCAAAGCTTGAGGGGTTGA
Organism: Picea mariana; assembly: GCA_032191745.1. Lineage (NCBI taxonomy): Eukaryota > Viridiplantae > Streptophyta > Pinopsida > Pinales > Pinaceae > Picea > Picea mariana. The sequence continues at coordinate 17,772 of JASDQU010945354.1, forward strand.
TAAACCTAAGGAGGAGAAATAAATGGTTCTCACCATTCTCTCCAAAATTGGTCTTGAATTCTCCATGTTCGTATCAACATTCCATTCAGTCAAATTTGCCTCTAGAGCCACCTTGAAGATGCCTTCTCTTGAGGAATTTATCGAATCCCTGACACAAGAGCAAACCAAGCTCATCAACATGGGAAACATCAAAGGCCCAAAGGTGCATGCTCTTACTGTGAAATATGGCAGCCATAAATATCAGAAATATAAATATAAATACAAAATGAAATATCATGCACATCCAAAGAAGGAAGGGTACTCAAAATCCTTCACCGATGCCTTCGGATCCAAAGGCGGAAAGGGAAGAAAAGGGGATAAATCCATGTACTTCCATAAAGGATTCCATCCATAATTTGCATGCATGTAGAAAAAAATAGATCTAATGATTCAAATAATTCAAAAAAACAACCTTGGAGATTGTATCTTCAAGGGTGCCAAGAACAAGAAGCTAGAAGATCAAAATCCCAAGAAAAGAAATTCTAACCATGCCTTGATTTCCATCAACTCCTCTCCCAATGCTTGGATCATAGATTCAGGAGTATCACATCACATGGCTTCCACAAAAAAATTCTATTCTTCATTGAAGGCATGAAAAGTTCCTCCTATTTTGATGGGGGACAACTTTCCAATCGAGGTCACCGACAAAGGAAGGATTGAAATCACCAATGGAAGCTTCAAGAATGTGCTGCATGTTCCCAAACGTTTCGTCAATCTTCTCTCCGTGTATCAGATGACGAATTGTGGCACTGGAAATAAATTCATATTCACACCAAATGGAGTGAACATCTATGACATGCAAACCAATTCCAGGGTTTCTACTGGTGAGGAAAATCATCAATCTAGATTGTATACATTTTCTGAATTTATTGAACCATATTCTTCTTTATTGCTTATCCATGCTAATGAAAGTAGTAGGATATGGCACAAAAGGTTCAGACATTTGAATTTCAGATATATGAAACAACTTAAAAAGAAAATATTGGTTGATGGTATACCAGACATCCATTTCTCCAAAGGATCCTATGAGGGATGTGTTCTTTGAAAACACCCTCAAGAGAAATTGGACAAACAAAATATGCAGAGAGATTCCACTCCTTTAGATATGATCCATAGTGACCTCATGGGTCCTTTTCCACATCCATCAATCAGAAAAGTGAGGTTTGTTCTTACTTTTGTTGATGATTTCTCATGTTTCACATGAATTTACTTTCTCGGGCAAAACTCTGAGGTCTTACAACACCTTAAATATTTCAAATCCCTGGTTGAGACACAGTTAGGAAAGAAAATCAAAGTCCTCCGAACTGATAATGGGGGAGATTATGTCAATCATAATATCCATAATATTTTTCATGATGTAGGGATTTAGCTGCAGAACACAGTTCCCTATACTCTGCAACAAACCGAATTTGTTGAGCGGAAAAATAGATCTCTAAAAGCAATGGTATCTTGCATGCTATAAGCAAAGTCACTACCATAGAGACTATGGGATGAATCACTTAATTGTGAAACATACATCCAAAATAGATCTCCCCATATATCTATCAAGGATAAGACCCCCTACGAGGCTTGGAGCAACCTCAAACCAGAAGTGACCCACTTTCGTATCTTCAATTCACGTGCATGGGCCCAGATTCCCTCTTAAAAGAGGAAGGCAGTTGATCCACATAGCACTGAGTGTATCTTTGTTGGATACCCCAATGGTGTGAAGAGATACAGACTTATTGATCTTTCCTCAAATCGTCTCATCTTTGAGCAAAGTGTCTAATTTGAGGAAAGTGTCTCACATGTACTTTAGTAGCCTCATGTAGACACCTTCATTCTTCCACATGTTTGAGACGATGAGCATGCACATGTCGACTCTTATTTAGATGAAATTTTTGATTTAGAGGAATCAGATGATATAGATACATAGTCAATACAGTTAGATCTAGAGTCAGAGAATCCATATGCAGATGCAGAGCCAGAGCATAGGCCTAAGTGGGCACAGACTACTCTTCAGGATGCGGGGGATCTTTTTGTTTATCCAACTGATACTAGGAGGACTCGATCTAATTTTGAGGAGCCTCCTATTGCACTCACTTTCATTGAACCATTTACCTCTAGGAATATTTTCTTGGTTCAGTCTTCATATCCACAGTCTTATGGTGAGGTTGTTTGAAATCCCTTTTGGGAATCCACCATGCAGGAGGAGTACAACTCCCTTCTCAAGAACCGGACTTGGGATTTGTTTCCCCTTCCTTCTAGAAGGAATCTTGTGAGATTTAGATGGGTCTACAGGACCAAGAGAACAAATGATGAACATATTAGCAGATACAAAGAAAGGCTTGTTTCCAAAGTATTTCAATAGGTGCATGGCATTGAGTATGATGAGACCTTCGCTCCAATAGCGAAGATGGATTCCATACGTTTGGCACTTGCCATTGCAGAGACCAGGGGATGGGAAGTCCATCAGATGATCATGAAGAATGCATTTATTCATGGTGATCTCTATGAGGATATATATATGGAGAATCCACAGGGATTTGTGCAAGATTCATCTTTGGTATGTCGACTGAAGAAATCTCTTTATGGCTTCAAGCAGTATCCGAGGGCATGGTATGCCAAGATGGACTCCTACTTGTTGTCACAGAACTGTGTACATTGTAAATCAGATCTGAATTTCTACATGCTTAGGATGACTGATTCACTTCTACTCTTAGTTTTGTATGTTGATGATTTGTTGATCACCAGTTGCTCGACTTCAATGATTGTTCCAGTTGGATTCTACATGATAGGTTTTTTATGATGGACATGGGTCTACTACATATCTTTCTTGGAATCGAGATCAATCAGGATGCATCAGGAATCAAACTGTCTCAAGCCAAGTATGCATGAGATTTCTTTGAGAAATTTCACATGACAGAATGCAAGTCTGCTCTGACTCCTTTCCTATCAGGAGTCAAACTTGAGGATGGCAAGGACACTCCACTGGTTGAAAACACACTATATAGATAGCTAGTGGGGAGTTTGTTGTATCTCACATACTCCATACCAGACCTCTCCTATGCAGTTGACGCATTTTCCAGGTTCATGCAGGAGCCACATGAGCTACATTGGAAGACTGCAAAGTGTATCCTTCGATAAGTACAGGGAACAATCACCTTTGGGATTCATTATGTAGCAAACTCTACATTATATCTCATCAGGTTTACTGATTCTGACTGGGCTAGTGATAACACTCATCGCAAGTCGACATCTGGTTACTCACTAAGTCTTAGTTCCAGGTCTTTTTGTTGGTCAAAAAAGAATTAGGCTTCTATTTCTCTTTCTTCAGCCAAGGCAAAGTACAGAGGGGTAGTTAACATAACCATTCAGGCTATGTGGCTACAACATTTTCTCATTGAGTTGGGAATTTTGTTTCATTGGTCGATCATCATCTAGTGTGACAACTAGAGAACTCTAAAGTTCTGTAGAGATCCAGTTCATAAGAAGCAAACGAAGCACACCAAGATCCACATGCACTACATCTGAGACTTAGTACACGAGGGGATCATCGACCTACAATTATGTCCTTTAATAGAACAAATGACATACATCTTCACCAAGACCTTCACTAAGCAT
>JASDQU010945355.1:8238-21274 GCA_032191745.1 Picea mariana
AATTATTTTGTTAAAATGTAATTGTAAGTGTTGTTTTCGTTTTGTTTTGTATTTTAGAAAAATGGGAAGTGAAAACGAACCATGTGACCATTGGTCTTCCAAATACAATGCATTAAAATAATGAATTGTGTAGAAAAGAGGGAAATTGGGGGAGATGCAAGGAGAAAGATGGAATGATAGTAGCATAAGTTAAAACTCAAAGAGGGTAACTTGCTTGAGGTTGAGTGGATGATGTAGTTAATGTGCATGTTCACTTTAAGTGAAGGTGTCTTTGAACCCTGCCCTGCTACAATTTTTGTTTTCACAGTGAGTAATAGTAAACAGAGTATGTGTATAGCTCACCCATTTGTAATTCCTCCTCAACATAATAAAAATCTCATTTAAATATATGTGAGTTAATGCATTAAGCTCTTTGCGTATAGGCTAAACAATCTAAGAGAAATTTATTTTCATCTTCAACCTTCTAAGTGTCACAAAGTCGACAAACTATTTCATACCATGGTTTTTTAGGAATTGACCAATGCCCATTTTCACTATGGAGCTCGTGAGATTTTGTTCTTATCTTAGCAAAGCTTATTTTTTTCTTTACACTTGGAAAAAGAGATAGATAATTTTGATCTTCTATATTAGGGTTGATTCTATCCTTATAATACCTTAATTTTCTTTTTTCCTCGAACTCTTTATGACACCACATTTTCTCCTTAAATTTTGATTTTACTATTTGTTTAATAGTATCTTCAATGCCATCCTCGCTTGAGTCGATAGTGGTTATGACTCGATTTTAAAAAAAATTAGGAAGCCTCTTGTCTTCCATGTTGTTTAACTTGTTCTTATACATTAGGTATCTATTCATAGTTGTTCTCTCAATGGGGGAAAGACTTGTTTCTAAGAGGAGGTTGGGATAGGGCGTATTTCCTTTAATTTTGAGATTATAAGTTATCAAATTCTTTTGTATTTGCTCTATCTTTCTCCAAGAATCACGAGATACTACAGCCGCAGAATTCACATACATAAAGAAATACAAGTGTAACAAGAGTCTCAAAGAGGAGTTTCTTCTTATCCCAACTCCAAAGATCAACTAATTTACAATTGTTTTCAAGCCCATAATAAGCTTTACATCCCTCGATAATCATTTTCTCAATGCTATATTAATTCCAATTGAGCTTGTGGTGAATATCAATTTCAAGCTATTTGTATGAAGTCACTTCCTCCAAGTTGTTTTTGTCATATATGAGGGTATCATAAGTGATCTTATTGGATTTAATAATCATGACCTTAGTCTTATCAGTATTAACAATCATACCCATATTGGAGCAAAAATACTTGAGGATTCTTAGTTTGTTTTCAAGATCATGGAGACTCCTTGCCATAAGAACGATATCATCGGCATAAAGAAGAAGATGGATGACTATACTAGTGAGAGTAGGGCGGGCACAACCTGGTTTTTCCAAACAATTTTCTAACTTGTCAATGTATATGACAAAAATGATAGGGGTGTTTTTAAACTTAGTAATAACGTTCTCATACATCCACACTTGAATGATATCTTTTACCGTGACTTTCTAGCCAAAGGCTAATCTTCTTTTCCAAAATAATTCAATAAATTTTGGCTAAAATGGGACTAATCATAATGATCCTACATGACTAAAATATGTTTTACTATTAAAAACACGTGTAAAGATCACAGATTCAAATTATGTAAACTTTAAGAGTCATATCATTGTGCACGGGATTCATTCTTCCACAAACAAGGGAGCTTATACAACAACTCCCAAAAATAATAAATATGTAGTTATATAAAAATAACTATATCCAACCAAATCAATAACAATTAATCAACTTGATTTCTTAATTTCTTAAACCCCATAACTTAAACTTTTGTAAATAAATATAATAATTAAAAACTAATTTTGACTCAAACAAACCAATAAACAGAAAACCGAATTCTGTTCAGTACTCCTCTCCTCCAACTACAGAGTTGGCGGAAAAGAACTTCAATTGGCGCTAGTCTCCACGAAGCCCAATATGGAGTGCAGGACCTGTGCATGGTTTATCCCTTGTCTGCTCATGTTGGCGTGCCAGTGTTTTGTGGATGTGGTGCTGTTATTAAACATCCTCCAACAAGCAGCTGTCCCATCACGAGTGTCTGCGGCAGGAAAGTTTCTTTGGAATGACCAACACGCTGCCAGCAAGTGGACATTACCAACTACACCGATGGCATTACCGACTTCACGTACGGAAAAGAAGACAACAAACACTCCTACGCTGAGTATTTGTATTATCTTTGATTTATAATAATACATAAATCTAAATTTATGTTAATTATTTTGATAATAGATGGATTAATCACTCTTTTGATTAAAAACCCTCAAGTTAAAGATGTTGGTATATTCTGGTTGTCTTGTCTAAATTAATGAATGAAATTGTTAATATTAACTTCCTTGTAAATACATACTTTTATGACTACAAATAGAATCCAGGTTATTTAACTTTTACTTCTTTACTATTAATCTTTTACATTTCACAGTTATGCCGATTTAAGTTTTAGGATTTAGCTTGGAGAAGAATGGAAAAAACCAACTTGATTAGCCTGTTAAGGAGTTGACAAATTTTCTTTTATTTGATAAGAAAAAACATCAATGTATCAAATAATTAAGTAACGAAATTGGAAAAATTGTGTTACCTAATAGCACCTGCAATCCCCAAAATTTCTCGACTCATGTAGTGTTGTTACATCAACTATTGATGAAGTTGATATCAATATAGATGTTCCTGTCTTCGATCTCTGTCATATTCAATCGGAGGGAGTGGTCGGCTAGGCATTCAATCAAGACTATGAGGAAAACCTCTTTCGCTTGGAATTCATAAAATGTTGTGAAGACTGTGGGTGTTTTTGGCTTACCAATCATGCAATCCCGGACCCATAAGATGTGTTTAATATCCCTAGAGACCACAAGAAAAAAGATATCCCCTCTTACCATGTGAAATTACATCACGAGACGATATATGACTTCTTTTTACGACAACATTGACAGAGGGCCTGAATTTGAAGCCATACTCGAGTTCAACGATCTCATATGGCCTCCAAGAAAAAAAATGTCGGGTATGACATTTGCTTTGGATTTAATGTTTGAAACCATACAAGAGTTCAACAATCTCATGTGGCCTCATAGAAACCAAATCTTCTGCTATAACATTTGTTTTGGATTTAGGGTTTAGTTTTGAAGGTTTTAGGGATTTTTAATAGATTTTAGGGTTCTTACTATAAAACTAGCTGGAGTGATCAGTGGCCTCACAGAAACCAAATCTTTTGTTATCACATTCTTTTTTGTATGACACTTGTTTTGCATTTAGGTTTTAGTTTTGAAGGTTTTAGGGATTTTTAATAGGTTTTAGGGTTCTTACTATAAAACTAGCTGGAGTGATCAATTACTGTATATTTTTTAATCATAATAGCCAATTCATGTGAGAGTATTTTGAGAGGATGAAGGACCTGTGTATCAGAATCCAGAATATTATTCTGTGGGAGTGAGCAATTACTATGCTTCTCACTTTGAGCACTGTAAATTCGAGCTCCTGATGAATTAATACCTTTCGATTTATGGTTTGAAAGTACGTGATGCCTAAATTTTCGGCATTCAGCTATCACAGTTGTTCCAGCTGTGTAACCGTAGCTTCCATGTGTTGATCAAAATCTGCCATGTTTCTCCATAGCTTCCATGTGTTGATCAAAATCTGCCACGTTTCTACTCCTATCCGCTGCATTAGAATTTCAGTTCTGCTATTTAACTGTTAGGTTATTTTTCCACCAAACATAGTTTTTTTGAGTGAACGAATGTTGTGACAGAGAAAAACATTTTTGTTGACTGTTAGAGAGATCTTTCTTTGGCATTTTGTGGAATAGAGGATGCTTTGTTTCCCTCTTTGATTTACAGTTGTAACAGAGGTATTATGTATCTATTTTCTTTTAGAAATAAAGCATAGACAAGAGTCTACATAAACAAAGTAATGTTTTTTTTCTTGAGTGTGAGGTCTATTGCTGTAGTTTCTTTGATTGATATTCATTTTTCTATATTCTGTCATTTTTGTTAAGTTTAATGAGGGTCTGCATTTTTCTAGGTGCGACTCTTGTGAGCACACAATTCTTGTAGTAGATCCTTCATTTCGAATCAGAGCTCCCAGGTCTGTGGTTATTTGCAGTTTGTGGTTGTTTGCAGCTAGAAGAAGGAGACAGTGACCCAAAATAACAATTCAGTCCAGTACCATATTCTTCTTTTCTGTGGGGAAAATTATGAGTATTGGAGTGTGAAGATGAGAACTTTGCTCATCTCACAATATTTATGGATTCTTTTTTCTGTAGGGTACACAGAGCGAGCTGATCAAGTTGCTTATAATGCATTATCAGTTGATCAGAAGATAGAATTGAAGGAAAATAGGAAAAGGGATGCTAAGGCTATGTTTCTTCTTCAAACATGAGTTGATATCTCTGTGTTTCCAAAAATTGCAGAATGTGGAATTTCCCATAATGCTTGGGAAACTTTGGAAAAAGCGTATAAAGGTTTTATCAAGGTAAAGGCTGTTAAACTAGAGATGTTGAGATGAGATTTTGAGTCTCTATCTATGAAAGAAAGTGAAAATGTTGAATCTTTTATCACCAGAGTTCAGAATATTGTAAATGATATTCATGTTCATGGTGAAATACTTGAAGATAGGAAGATTGTTGAAAAGGTTTTAAGAAGTCTTCCCAAAAAGTTTGATCCAATTACTATTGCTATAGAAGAGTTAAGGGATTTATCTTAGGTAACCCTTACTGATTTATTTGGTAATCTTCAAGTTCATGAAGATAGGTTGAAAAAGAATGAGGAACCTTTTGATCAGGTTTTCAAGGTAAGTTGAAAGTTAAAGAGAAGAAGAATCAATTTTCATCTGACATGACTAAAGCTTCTACTCCTTTTTTTAGAGGAGGTAGAGGTCATGGCAGAGGTAGAGGAAGAGGTGGCCGAGGTAGAGGAAGAAGCAACATCTCTGGCAGAGACATTTTTCATTGTAGCTACTATAATAAAGATGGTCACCTTGAAAGCTACTTCTTTAAGAAGAAGAGAGACACCTCTCAAGCAAATTTTAGCAAGGAAGAAGGTGAAATATCTCAAACTCTCTTTCTTACAAGTAATTTTCTTCAAGCTAAAGATAATTTACATGGTATTTAGATAGTGGTTGTTCAAATCATATGACTAGAAACAAAAGTTTGTTTGTAAATTTAGATGACAGTGTGAAGCGAAAAGTAAATTTTGGCAATGATAATGAAGCAGATATAATGGGTAAAGGTACCCTTGCCATAAAATTCAAGAATGGAGGTGTTATGTATGTACAGGATACTTTGTTTGTTCCGGGTTTAAGGCACAATTTGATTAGCATAGGGCAACTAAACTCTAAAAATTACAAAATTGTTTTTGAAGGAAGGTTTTGTAGGATTTTTAACAACACTTCCCTAGTTGTTGAAGTTCCTATGACATAAAATAGGATTTTTTTGATGAGAATGGAATCAAATGTATCTTGTTTGAAGGCCTCAGTTGATGTGTCTTGGATTTGGCACAAAAGGTTAGGACACCTTAATTTTGGATCTCTTTCTATGCTGCAAAAAAGGAATTTAGTAAGAGGTTTATCCTCTTTCACAAATCCTGGTAACAAGTTATGTGAAGGTTGTGTAATAGGGAAGCAACCAGGGATGATATTAGGGGTTAAATTTCTCTCATGGGCTAATTTTCCATGGTTTTTCCAAAAACGAGATTCGCTATTTTCAAAATAATTTGCCGAAATTCTATAGGATAAAATTATTTTACCTTAAAAATCGCCAAAATTTTATAAAAACTATATAAAATCCTTAGAAATTTGAATACTTTTACAAAAATATCGCTAATCATTTATAGTTGGCATATGAAGAATTAGTAAGATTCGCTAAGATTTCTACATTTTAAAATAAATTTCCATACTTAAAATCATCCCTGGAAGAAACACGGAGATAACTTTCTTTTTCATAAATTTAGAGTAGCAGAGCCTTTGGATTTAGTACATGCAGATATTTGTGGCCCAATGCAAACTTTGTACCTTGCAGAAAACAAATATTTCCTTTTTTTTGTCGATGATTTTTCAAGAATGTCCTGGGTTTATTTTCTAAGTTAGAAGTCTCAAGCTTTTAGCTTTTTTCAAAAATTTAAAGCATGTGTTGAGAAGGAATCAAGATTCTATTTGAAATTTTTAAGAAATGATAGAGGAGGAGAGTTCACCTCCAATGATTTTAAAGATTTTTGCAGCTGAAATGGCATAAAAAAGGAGTTAACTACAACTTATACTCCTCAACAAAATGGTACAACAGAAAGGAGAAACAAAACAATCGTAGAGATGGCTAGATGCATGTTAAAAAAAATGTCTTTGCCAAACATATATTGGGCAGATGAAGTGCATTCAACAGTATATATTCCCAATAGAAGTCCTACAAAAATGGTAAAGAAATCTACTCGTTACGAAGCTTGGTTTTGTAGAAAGCCAATTGTTTCTCATTTGAAAATTTTTGGGTGTACATGCTATGTTCACATTCCTTCTGAACTAAGATAAAATCTTGATGGAAAGTATGTAAAATGTTTTTTCATTGGATACTCAGATGAAAGTAAGGCTTATAGGTGTTATGATCCTCTTATTGATAAGATTTATGTAAGTAGAGATGTGATATTTGATGAAGGGGGAGTTTATTTTAAGGATGAAAGTGAAGATAAATTGGTTACCCCACATATTGAGAATTTAATCCTTGATGATAATGATTCATCAAAGCATCCATCTACAGTAAAAATTTCAGGTTTATCTACAAGAGGTTCTCCATCAAAGGCATCTTCATCTAGTTCATAAACAAGTTCTCAAGCAACATCTCCTTCATCTAGTACATCAAAAAGTTCTCAAGCAACATCTCCATCTAGTCCTCCTAGAAAAACAAGAAGTTTGAAAGAGATTTATGAGACATCAAGGTATGCTAATGATCATTTTTCTCTTGTTTCTTCTGCAAATGTTGAGCCTGTCAATTTTAAAGAAGCTTGTTTTGTTGAGCCATGGGTGCAAGCAATGGAGGATGAAATGTCTCAAATACAAAAAAATGACACATGGGAGTTAGTTGAACTYCMTCATGGAAAATCTTCCMTTGGATTAAAGTGGATTTACAAGCTAAAATATAATATGGATGGAAGCATTTCAAAACACAAGGCATGTTTAGTTGCAAAGGGATATGTGCAACAAGAAGGCATTGAATATGAGGAAACGTTTTCTTCTGTAGCAAGACTTGAAACAATAAGAACATTTCTTTCCATTGCATCTCAGTTAGAGTTGAAAGTTTATCAGATGGATGTCAAATATGCTTTCTTAAATGGATATTTGAAGGAATAAGTTTATGTTGAACAACCTCAAGGTTTTATTGTTGAAGGTAAAGAAGATAAGGTGTATAGGCTTAAGAAGACACTTTATGGTCTTAAACAAGATCCTAGAGCTTGGTACTCTAGGATTGATAAATACCTTCATGATCATAGTTTTGTTAAGTGTTCTTTTGAAAGTGTAGTCTGCAAAAAGGTCATTGGATCAGATTTTATTATTCTCTTCTTGTATGTTGATGACTTAATATTTATGGGCACCTCAATATCACTTGTGAAGGAGTTTAAAGAAGAAATGAAATCAGAATTTGAGATGTCTGATTTGGGAGAAATGCAATATTTTCTGGGCATGCAAATCAAACAAACAATTGAAGGTATATCTATTTTCCAAACCAAATATGTTGAAGACATGTTGAGGAGGTTTAACATGCAGAATTGTAAAGCTGTAAGTACTCCTCTTGTTGTTGGGAGAAAATTGATGAAAGAAGATGAATCTTCTCTCTGTGATGCCACTCTCTCTAGATCCATGGTTGGCAGCTTAATGTATTTGACCACTACTAGACCAGACATTATGTTTTCTGTAAATCTGGTTGCTAGGTTCATGAATCAACCTCATGAGTCACATTAGAAAGAATCCAAAAGAATACTTAGATATGTAAGTGGTACCATATTTTTTGGATTGTTTTATAATGCTACTAGTAATTTCAATGCTGTAGCATACACAGATGTAGATTGGGTAGGTAGCTTGGATGATCGAAAAAACACTTCAGGATATTCTTTTCTTTTTGGAGAAAATCTTGTTTCTTGGAGCAACAAAAAGCAACCCACAATTTCTCTTTCTACAACCAAAGAAAAATACATTGCAACAACATCTACAAGAACTTAATTCATTTGGATGGAAAGATTTTTAGAATAATTGGGCATGGAAATTCATAAACCTATTAAATTTTATTGTGACAATCAAAGCACAATCTCTATGACAAAGAATCCAGTTTTACACAGCAGGAGTAAACACATTGACATTCGTCATCACTTCATTATAGATCTTGTCCAACAAGAGTTTCTCTTTTTTGAGTTTTGTAAATCTGAAGATCAGCTTGCAGAAATTTTTACGAACTCTCTTCCAAAGGATCGATTGGAGAAACTCAGATCACAATTGGGAATCCTCAAACTTGACATCAAGGGGTAGATTGAAAAAACGTGATGCCTAAATTTTCAGCATTCAGTTATCACAGTTGTTCCAGCTGTGTAACCGTAGCTCCCATGTGTTGATCAAACTCTGCCACGTTTCGACTCCTATCCGCTGCATTAGAATTTCAGTTCTGTTATTTAATTGTTAGGTTATTTTTCCATCAAAAAGAGTTTTTTTGAGTGAACGAATGTTGTGACAGAGAAAGACTTTTTTGTTGTCTGTTAGAGAGATCTTTCTTTGGTATTTTGTGGAACAGAGGATGCTCTCTTTCCCTCTTTGATTTACAGTTGTAACAGAGGTACTCTGTATCTCTTTTCTTTTAGAAATAAAGCATAGACATGAGTATTTAGAAACAAAGTAATTTTCTTTTCTTGAGTGTGAGGTCGATTGCTGTAGTTTGTTTGATTGATATTCATTTTTTTGTATTCTATCATTTTTGTTAAGTTTAATTAGGGTCTGCATTTTTCTGGGTGTGACTCTTGTGGGCACATAATTCTTGTAGCAGATCCTTCAAAGTGTTGAAGGATCTCATGTGGCCTCGTTGAAACCAAACCAAAATTTTTGGTGTGACATTTGCTTTCGATTTAGGGTTTAGTTTTTAAGATTTTAGGGTTTGTCAAATCCATTAAAGAGAGACGGGCTGGTATCCTCCTCGTTGGTCGTAGTTAATTTGTCGACACGGTCTGATTCTGTTACCGTACTGAAGAAGAAGTTCTCAGACAAAGGCCTTACAGCGAGAACTGCATGCCCTTTTCATTTCGTAGTGATCACCGTAGATTTTTCCAAGATAATTATTTTTTGTTGATTTTTCTTTTGACATTTAGGATTGCATAAGATGTGACAAACCGACTACCAGTTTTTTAGCAACTTTCTTTACAACTTCACATCAACATGTAACACATATCTCAAAATCAATATGATATATCCGAGTTATCTTCAATCTGAATGCCCTTCTTGTGCCGAGGGGTCGAAGCAAATTGCTCTGGACAAGGGAAGCTCCATGACATTCAATGCCACTTTCTTTAGAAATGTGAGAGATGGAAACTGCTGCTCTTGAGTCAGATCATAGGCTTTGGGGGCACGATTCTACCAAGTAAAATTATGGTTTGCCAAATCCATTATTGCTAAATCCATTAACTCTGCTTAGTATTTGATAAGTATTATCCGTATTCTTATATTATTTTCGAATCCATTTGATAAGGAAACAAAGTAGCAATGGCCATATTTCAATACTGTGATAACCCTAAACACTTATAGATGTATGGCAAAATAGAATTAAAAAAAAAATTCTATTTGTTTCAAAACTTTGATACCGGACTATCACAAGTTGAAGCAATGGTTTATATCCATTAAAGGGTTTATCTCTAGGTTTCCATTGTAATTTTAATTTTAATTTTTATAATTTTTAGCTTGCATTTTATTTTTTATTTTTACCAACAATATAATTTACAGATTAAGTAAAAAGTGGTTGATATATACTTATCAACTTTATTTTCACCTTAATAACATTTATGGACGTATATCAACCACTTTTTACTTCAATGAATATTATAAATCAAATAAATTAATTTCTAGTTTATTTATTAATTAAGATGTTATAAATAAAAAACTGTGAAGTGACTAATTTCCACTACTAAAATACAACAATCACCATTAGTTAATCATTTTTCATTAATTTTTCTCATATACAAATTATTTTAATATGAAAAATGTAATAAATACATAAACACTAACTACCTATTAAGTAGCAATACGATCTTATATGAAAATTTAATAAATATATAAATATGAAAGAACATTATTCATTGTAAAGAAAAAGAAATTAAAATTATAGATTTAAATTTTTTTTTATATAAATTTAGATAATATAAAAAAATTAAATTATAAATTTAAAAAAAATAAAATTTAGAAATAAAATTATCTATTAAAAAAAAAAATTCAAATTTATTAAATAAAATTTAAATTTATAAATTTAAAATTTATTATTTTTTGTAAATTTAAATTTATGTTAGAGCCATTATAAATCAATCTATATTATATAGTTGTTACTCCCAAATTTAAATCTATGCTATAAAAAGATGAATTTAAATCCAGCTATTGTGCCATAATAAAAAGTCCAGCAAAATACAGCTGACTATCCCCATGTTTACCATACAACATACCATCCACTATCGTGAGTCATCGAGCCCTAACTCGTACAGGACGTGAAAAAAGGATGTAGAAATTTTTTTAATCTTTAAAATTGAAGGAAACTTAGTTTAACTGTTTGAGAGATGTTATATATACGATCATATCCATAGAGGTAAAGTGTGATGTGTATTGTGAGATGTTATATATACGATCATATCTATAGAGGTGAGAGTGCAATGTGTGTAGAGTGTGTGATCAAGATACAATGTTGTCGATTGCATTGTGTATGTGAGGAGATGATGGTTATATGTCTATACTGGTTATTGTAATTCTTTCTTGAATGATAAGAATACCGATTCAAACATTGAATTTTCACATAAATCACGATCTCAACTGTGTGATTGCTACTGTATTGTGTTTGGTTTGATGTTCTCAATTTTATACTCTGTTTAAGTTGCCTAACAAGTGATATTGCTGAGGAATCCATTTCATAAGTCAGGAATCCATTTCATGAGTGAGCTGCAAAATCCATTTCATAAGTCAGGAATCCATTTCGTGAGTGAGTTGCAGGGCGATTTTTGTAAAAGAGAGTGAAATCACGCTTTGTTTTGGGACGCTGTTCTAGTAAGACAACGATGTGAGCGCAAAAGCAACGATATGGCAGAAAAGGCGTCAATACTGGGAGATCATCGCATGCAAGGGGGAGCGATAACCAGTTTTTATCGCTGAATACACCTTGCAGGGAAATGATAACCTTGGTACATGGGTATATGCACAGAACTCTAGAACTCAGAAGGTATGAATGGTGGACGGTTCTTTTAAGGTAATATATGAAACGATTTTTTTTTAAAGGATCGCCTTTATGGATAAATAGGTGGAATGCATAAGATACGTTTAAGGTGGACTTTTGTCTTATTATGCACACATAATATGAAAGCTTGACTATTTTTATGCTTAATGGATTGTTTTTTGAAATAAGTGGGTGGAGGATATGTATTAGAATATTATTAGTTTAAGAATTGAATTTTTGTGGTTTTGGGTAAAAAGGTTTTAGGTGTAAAATATTTATTAAATATATTTTAAAAATTTTGAACTATTAGTTTTGGGTTCAATCTTGGATTTTGGGTTTTTGAGTTAAATTTTTTTAATTTTTTAACTATTAGTTTTGGGTTTTGGAGTTTTTTTGTTAATGGTGAAAGTGCAGAGTTCTAAGTTTGAGGTGGAGAAATTCAATGGAAAGAAAAGTTTTGAGCTATGGAAACTCAAGATGCGGGATCTTTTTATGCAACAAGGATTGCAAAAGGTGCTCGTTGAAAATATAAATAAACCGACAAGGATGAGAGACGAGGACTCGGAAGATCTGGATGCAAGTGCCCTCAGTACCATTTGTCTGTGTTTGGTAGATGAAGTGTTGTTTAACATCGTCGAAGAGGAGACAACAACAGGTTTGTGGAATAGACTGGAGAGTCTGTATATGACAAAGTCCTTGATGAAAAAAATCTTCTTGAAGAGGTAGTTGTACAACTTGCGGATGAAAGAAGGTGCGAAAATTGTTGATCACTTGAATGTTTTCAATACTCTCATTTGCTTATTATCTAGTATGGACGTAACGTACGAAGACGAGGACAAGGAGGTTATGCTATTGTGTTCATTTCCTGAGTCTTGGGATCATCTGGTCACATATATGTGGTTCAGCTCAACATATGCCATTGTTTATGAAACCGTTGTGGGAGCTTTGTTGTTTGAGGAGATGAGGAAAAGATCCAGTAAGGAAACCTCAACAACAGAAGCAATGGTGGTTAGAGGTCGATCTATAGAAGGAGAGGAAGATTAGAAAGGTACATCCAAGTCTAATTCAAAAGATAGTAAGGGTAAATGAAAATGTTGGTTCTGTGGAAAATATGGCCATCTCAAGAAGGATTGTTGGAAAAGACAACAAGCATCCAAAGATGACTACACAAAAGAAGCAAATTCAGCTACAAGTATGGTTGATGAAGTTTTTTTTTTGTGTCTTGTGTCTCACCATTGTGTTCACATAGAAGGTGTAGGGCGATAATGGTTGGGTCACCGTGAAAATAAAAATAAAAATCTATTTACTTTGTGTAAATTCTAACCTTGTACAATATCTACTGCAAACTGATATTCAGAAAAGAACAGAAAAGATGCAATGACAAATACAAACATTACACAGAGATTTTTCACCTAGAAACCCAAACCGGGAAAACCAACATATATTATATTGATACACATTGTGTTACATTGTTTATAATACAATATACATATAGGAGCCAGCGGCATCCAAAAC
>JASDQU010945355.1:21374-54915 GCA_032191745.1 Picea mariana
GGTTTAAATTGTCTATTGAATGATCTCAAGATATTGGTTTCCCATTTCCTTTAGAATTTGAGACGGCGATTAAAAAATATCTCGTTTGTTTTTGTTCTTCTATTTCATGTGGTTTAGTGTCTAGGAGAATTTAAGATTAATGTGGTTGTGTTAGTTGACCATGTTGACTATGGTAGACCATGGTTGACAAAGGTAGTCTATCGTTGACCACTATGCGACACCAGGGGAATGTTCGTCACATTGCAATGTTGGGAAATGATCGTTAGAATGTGTCAAAAGAAAACGTTTGTCACAAAGTCAAGTTTGGTCAAGAGGGTGGCATTGCGATGTTCGCGTAAGGATATGTTGGGTTTAGTCATATTGGGTTTAGTGATGTTGGGTTTATTTTTTTCATGGTTTTATGCCGTGAGTATATAGTTGTTGTAGGAAAACTTTGTTAGTTTTATTTGAAACTTCTCAACGTTTCAATCCCTCAACTGGGATCATCCTTAGAGTGCTTAAGTTGACTGATTGATGGTTTTTTTCTTTTTCCATCTACAAATAATAATGTTTCAAGTTTTTTTGTAATAAATTCAGTCGACCTATGCATTCAAAGCATTATTATTGTTTTCTGAGATTATGAAAAATGGGTTTTCATGCTTCACTAATTTTTAGTCTCTCATCTCTATTTAGGTTTTTCTTCTTTACTTCAATTTATAAAGCTTCTCTTATTTTTCTTTTTCGATAATGTTCCATTTTGGGGATGGTTTTTGTGTTCTCGATGCATATGTAATATCCTGAATCTGTGGAGTGTTCTGCGAGGGTGGAATTCCTGCTACGATTATGTTTGATGTCCGCACAATGTTATTTTATCCTGACTTGGAAGGATCTCCTAGTCTCTCATATATATGTTTTTCCACATGAGAAAGGGATGGCATATACTCCCCATTGTAAACTCTGGTTTATGACATCTTTTTCATGGTCCAATATTTTTCTTAGTGTGTTGGGAGGAGAGAGTTAGACTTTGATGTTTCCTTTCCTTAATTTTTTTGCAATTTTTTTTGTGGTTCCTTTAATATATGGAAGGTTTATATTGCGTCCTCCTTCTTCATCATCATTTTTCCTCCTCCAAGGTTCTTTTCTTGCCTTTAAAATTGCCATGTTAAATTGATTTTCACGAAATCCATTCCTTTTGAATACGTCTTTTAGGTGTTTTAGTTCCTTCTCAGTATGATCTTCATCAGATATTCAAACTGCTTGAGTCACTAATGTATTGCTAACCCCGTTTTTTGTGTGCAGGGTGGTGGTGTGAGATTGCATGCAAATAATAGTTTGTATGGGTTTTCTTTCGACAGACTTGATGGGTTTATTCATACTAGTTTTGTTGCATTGCAAAGTTAATCCAAATTCAATAAGGTTTTTTGTCACTTTGCAATTTTAAGTAAGGGTTGTATAACATTATGTTATTCCTTAAGGGTCATATTTATAATATGTGTGAATTAATATAAAATATCTAAAAAAATAAAAAATATAAATTCAAATTATTTATAAGTCCAAAATATAAATATAGAAAATATAGACATAGACTGTTAGGTACAAGATATATTATAATAAGCAGAAAACAAAAATACTACAGAAAATTACCAGCGGAACAACAAAATGTAGAGAACCATAATACAACAAATGATACCTTTATTAATAGAAAACAATGGTCACTTGACTCTCCAAGGGGGAAACCTCCAACAAAGAAACACTCTATTACAATAATTCTCAAGACAAATATTTATCATGCCTCCTACTCTTATTTATACTAATTCTATCTTTTAAATAGCATTCTAGAGGAAGATATTTCTAGAAGCAAAAGCTTCTATTAGGTTTTGTTACATTGACTTGTTCACATTTATTAAATAGGTTGTATTAACTAATGTTAGCCATTATTACATGGAAAATATATTATTCTACCTACATCAGGGGTTAGGGAAGTTAGGTCCCTAACATGCCCTCCCCCTTGAAGAACAACCTTGTCCTCAAGGCTTGATATGAGGAAATTGTTGCAGAATGGTGGTCGGATCCCAAGTGGCATATTATATAGCTGTATCTTTCCACTGAACTAACACTTCCTTGATGGTGCACTGATGGAGACGATACTCTCACTGGTCCACGACTGCTTGTGGAGGAAACCAAATGGAACCTTCTTTATCCAACTCAGGGAGACCGATTTGAGTGTGGCACTTAGTTCCAATCACTTTCTTTAAGCATGAGATATAAAAAACATGATAGAGATTAGAATGACTAGGCATAGCTAATAGGTAGGCCAAAAGTCCCACTATCTTGAGAATTGTATAAGGACCATAAAATTTGGGAGGAAGTTTTTGATAGTGTTCGACTTTGAGTGAAGTCTTGTTATAAGGTTGTAGATGAAGAAACACCTGGTTCCCTTCAACAAACTAACATTTGAAATGACCCTGATTTTCTTATTGTTTCATGCGATTCTGATCAATGAATAAATTTTAATTGAGGTTACAAAAAATGGCCTCTCGGATTGTAATATTCTTTTGAACCGCCTACGTATTTAATTTTAAGGATAAATATTTATATTAAAATGCAGATGCCTAAGATAATCTAACTATTCTTTAATATGAAAAATGTAAAATGGTTGGCGATGGTTTGGTAAAAATATTCAAATTCCTAAGTATTTTATATTGTTTCTATATTTTTTTTGCGATTTTTAAGGAAAAATAATTTTATTCTATGGAATTTGGGGAACTATTTTTAGAAAAAAAAGGAAATTGGCGAATATTTTTTTGGGAAAAAACATGGAAAATTATCCCCTAAAATCATCTATGAAAGTGCTTGAACCTTTGAGACACTTGACATGTATGAGAGAATTGACACTGTATTTTTTTTGTATACTTCTTCAAAAGGAGTCATGCAAGTAGTTGTATGGTAAGATGTGTTATACCACCATTTAGATAGGGGTAACCACTGCACCCACTAATTTTGTCTTTCACTTGAAAAACACTGAAAATATGTTTCCAAACATTTGTTGACAACTTGAGTTTGACCATCAGTCAGGGGATGATAGGAAGTTTTAATATGTAATTGGGTTCCCTGGAGCGTGAACAATTCTTTCCAGAAATTACTGGTTAAAGTTGGATCTCTCTCAAAGGTAATAGAATGAGGCATGTCATGACATTTGATTATCCACGAAAATTTGAGACATTGCGGAGGCAGTGATCGGGTGTTGAAGAGAAAATAAATGCGGATATTTGGAAAGATGATCGACTACCACCATGATGACCAACTTATTTCTTAATTAAGGTAAGACAACCATGAAATCCATAGAAATATTGCTCCAAATAGAAAGGGGAATCAAAAGCGGTTGGAGTGTGCCTAGGGATTTGGATATTTCTCCCTTGTTGCATTGACATACATCACATTCAACCACAAAGGTGTGAACATAATGTTTCATACCATCTGTTAGCGATTATTTTTGTCATTAGGCGCAGAAGCACTCAGATCTGTAGATTGCACACGAAGTGCCCAAGCACAGCACGAGAGAATCCCTGTTTTTCCAAGTAGCAGGTCAAGCGAGCGGGAAAAATGTCATCGGCAGCATCCAAGATCTATTTTACAAAGAAGATCGATGGTCATTGGGTTTTCGGAGCTACCGAATTGCCCAAGGTTTAGCGCAAAGGACAACTCTCGTATTTCAATCAACAGGTTCGAATCGTCCGATCTAACTGGGACAGGTGGCAGCCTGTCAGCATATCGCGGATCGGGGTTTCAGGGAACAAGGATCCCTTAGCTCATTGCACTTGGAAGTACCGATCAACGAAATGCCGAAAGCGCCTTTGGCGCCGAGCCCACGGTCTCAGCCCTGGGTCATATCAAGTGAGCCTACAAACAAGGGCGGTTCCCTTGTAAATATCGAATGCCCCCTCATCCGTTCATCCTAAGGACGCGTGTCGGAAGATCTAGCCGCGTCGGCATTTCAACGATCGGGAGTTCATGGGGTGAGAGTTTCATGTTGTTCAACATTGCGAAACTCCGAACCCCGATAGCGGCGAAAGCGTAGAAAGTGGGGCCCGTGGTATAACGAAGTGTTTTCAGCCATCCATCCAGAGGGGACATCTGGAAGCAAGTAGAGCCATCTCGGTGCTTCGCTTATCATGACTCCAACACGCAAAGAGCAGCTCCATTATTTTTCGATGCGCGAGGTGTCGGGAGAATCCCAGACCCAGGCCCACAACATCACCGGGAGAGGTAAGAACCGTCAGATCTAGAGGGACGCATGGTGCCAGATTAAGCTGTCTCGTCATATCTCTCATCGCGATTTCAATCAACAAAGATTAGCCATTTCATATTCGCGAACGCTGAAAGCATATGGTCACAGCCCATGGTCACTTGGGGAGAGGAAGGAGCTACATAAAGAAGTCCAAAGGCATCGAGTTCAGTTGTAGAGGGGATCATTGCGCCCTCCAGGTGCCATCGAACCTGATCTTAATACTGCTTCTAGTATTGAAGTAAATGAAGGCAAGAGCGGGTGGTTGAAACCTCCTTTCGTTCATTAAATGAGGGGAATGGAGGGTTTGGCGAGCCGCTTGCTCGCAAAAGTCCTGTGTATCAATTCTCTCAATGAAGTCGTGCTGAAGTCCTTGACTCGACAAAGAAGTCTGTGCATGCTAGCCGAGCACTTCATGGATCAGTTACCCTCCTTACAGGAGCCATGCGTAGTTAAGGTGGCTTTTAAAGGAAGATATCAGTACGAGTTTGACTGAAGGGACACCAAGCCTTGAGTGACTAGACACGCCTCTGTGAGATGAATTTTCCTGAGTATATAGACTCAGTCTTTGTATTTCACCTAGGGGATGGTGGAGCTAAGCTCGGGATTGTAAAGTTTTGATGAAGTGCTGGTCACTCTGGTTAATGTATAAGGCATTTGAGATTTCTTACTTTATGGATGTCATCTTCCCTTCCA
The DNA here is from genome assembly GCA_032191745.1 of Picea mariana. Classification (NCBI taxonomy): domain Eukaryota; kingdom Viridiplantae; phylum Streptophyta; class Pinopsida; order Pinales; family Pinaceae; genus Picea; species Picea mariana. The sequence goes on from JASDQU010945355.1 coordinate 26,335, forward strand.
TTTCTTTGTTTACTATGTTAGAAACGACTCAGAATTGGAGGATCCAGTCGAGTTGTGGCTGTTATAGGATGATGTAGGTTGGATCACTGTAATAGTCACATTGTTTCTAATCGGTTTTTGTGATGTTCTCAGTGCTGAAACGACTTGGAATTGAAGGATTCAGTCGAGTCACCCCTCAACTCCTTGAAACTCTGGACCAAGAGGATCTTGGCTTTCGAGTTTTTCATCCTCAAGCTCCCGAAGGCCTATTTCCCTAGGCAGTCTTGCTCACCCTTATCGCCCGACTTCCTTCTTCCACCCTTTAATCATTTACCGACAGAAGTTGGATCAAGACCTCCCTTGCTTTCTACATACCAGGCCTAGTTTACTGAGTTAAAGCTATATCTTCTTGAGTCTTTACCCATCTGATCACCCTATTAAACAAACGATGACATAAAAAAACTGATGGGCATCAAGCTCTACTCCTGCAAGCAATCCAGAAGTGACTTCCATCGCCAACATTTCTAGCGCCATTGCCGGGGACGAAGTTGAATATTTTCCCTGGGATTGAACGACAACGATTAACTGATTCTGAAGGTGCATCAGATATCAGAATTATCAAGATTGTTGCTGTGCACCTGGCAAATCCATTGTGACGACCCCACTGGGGTGAACCTGCCGTGTTAATTGTGGCTTTCATAGGAAGACACACGCGGTCTCATCCTCAGCTGCCTCTAGCTACACCTGAAGCTGATCCGGAGGTGGTTCTCAGGAAAGGAAAGGCCTCCGAAGAATAAAATTCCACCGCCGAACCAGGCAATCCGTCATCTCCTTCCGTAAGAACTCCATTTTCTCCTCCTCAGTTTCTTAATAGACCTCCTTCAAAGGTTTCCCATTTCCTAAATTTCGGGAGTGTTCCTGCTGAGTTTTCCCCTCCTGGTTTGGGATTGGAGGGAGAAATCCTTGTCACTCCCTTCTCCTCTAAAGCTGCACCTTGGCGTAGACCCAAGAGTACAAAATATTTCCCCACTCCTGCATAAAGAGGAGCACCTGTTGAATCGAGCTCGTTAGCTCTCTCCTGAAATCCTCTCTTGTTTCCCATTACACTTCAGGACTCATTCCCAGCAGCCCCTTCACGAACTCCTTCCCCTCTAAGTTCTCCTCTACCTAATATTCCTATGGCTGGCGCTAATCCCCCTCTAAATAGAATGGACACCATAGTCACTGCCATATATGCTCCCTTAGTCCTACCCCATCCTATGAATCCTTTCCCTGCTGGAGATTACCTGAAGTATATGCCCAAGTTCACTGGAGAAGGAGACATAATTGCCGAAGAGCACCTGGCTGCTTTCTACAATTATGCAGACAACCTCAAAATTGAAAATGAAGATGTATGGATGAGAATCTTTGTCCAAAGCCTGGATGGCGAGGTGAGGAAATGGTTCAGAGGATTGGCTCCAGGATCTATTGCTGGGATTGAAGCTCTAGATAGTGCTTTCCTGAGGCAGTAGGGTGATAAGAAAGATCTCATGTACTACATGACAGAGTTCGGGTCTCTGAAGAAAATGGAAGGAGAGTCTGTCTCTGACTTCTCCAAAGATTTAATAAAATGTATAATAAAATCCCTGTCGAAATAAAGCCTTCAGAAGCCTCGGCCAAGATCTCTTATGCTAGTGCGTCTGGCCCCGATTTTTGTCTGTTACTGAGAGAAAGAAGAGCCACCTCCTTAGCTCAGATGCAAGATGCAGCCATAGAAGTAGAATCCAATGTATTAGCGGCTGACAGACTAAGGAATAAGGCCGATGCAGACAGAAGAAAGGGAAGGTCGGAAACCTCAACTTCTAGATCATCGATGCCCCACCCTCAGGTGGATGAACTGACCAAGATGGTGAAATCTCTGTCTGCAGAGATGGAAAGAATGAGGGTGGAAGGGAGGAAAGCATACAAAGGCCCCAAAAACGCCGAAAGGGGAGGAGGTTTCAGAAAGCCAAACAATTTTAATCCCCCGAATGTGCAAAGAGAGAGGGGAAGAGACAGAGAAGACTAGAAGATTCAGGCCCCTTTCCAAAATAATTTTGTGGCCGAGGGGGAAGAAGGGGAAATAGATGAGCCGGATCCTGAAATCCATTGCTTCGGCGATACTCCTCCTTTTCCTCATTTCACTCAGTCAACATATGAGGAGTCTCTCATGGACAGTCAGCTAAATGAGCTAAGCAAGGAAAACAAGACTAGTAGCCGCCAAGGCAGGCATGACCTGAGGTCCCAGAAGAAGGCAGTAGCACCTGATGCCCCTGAGCATCTCACTAGAACAGAGAGGCCAGCTAATGAAGAAGAAGATAGTCACAGAGGTAAGAAGACCAAACCCCTCTCTCCCATTATCCAGAGTCATGCTCCCAAAATAAGAGAAATCCCAAAGCTCTCCTCTTCTTTTAATTTCGAGCATGAAATTCAAAAAATCAGGATCCCTGTGCCTCTGACAGAATTGATTAAACATGAAGGGTTCAAGAAACACTTCTCTGAGCTTTTACAGTCTGAGGTCTCAAGCCTTCCCACAGACTCCATCAATTTGCAAGATGAAAAGCCTACAGTTATTCTAGGTCCTATGGTAGAAGACAGGAATGACTCATCCCCTCCCTTCTACACTTCCTTGAACATACATGACAAGGTATTGCACAATTTCTTGATGGATTCGAGGGCTTCTCACAACCTCATGCCTAAAACTGTCATGGAAGAGTTAGGGCTAGAAGTCACCCGAGCCTATCATGACCTCTATTCCTTCGACTCCAGAAAGGTTCAGTGTCTAGGAGTTATCAAAGACCTGGTTGTGACCTTGTTTCAGCTGCCCATGAAGAGTATGGTCATGGATATTGTAGTGGCCGATGTTCCCCCCAAGTTTGGCATGTTGTTATCAAGATCTTAGATAAAAAGACTGGGAGGAACCTTGCAGATGGGCCTCACATATGCCACTATCCCAATGTTTGGAGGAGAGCAGAAAAGACTATATAGAGAAGCCCAACTGGCCTATATAATCAGCGACGAAGCCAACCCTACCAATCACCCTATCTTTGCCTTGGACACTGATTTAGGCTCCAGTTTTCTTCAACTCACTCATGCTCCCGAACCTCCTCTTGAACTCAGAAAGCAGCCCACCATTTCCCCTAAATTTCCTCCCTCCATCATCCCCGTCTGGAAAATGTTCTTTGATGGAGCCTCTTCCATAGAAGGCGCTGGAGTTGGGGTGGTTTTTGTGTCACCTGCTCAGGAAACCATATCTCTGTCATACAAATTAGAATTCGAAGATACCAACAATGTGCCAGAGTATGAAGCTCTTGTCCCGGGGTTAAGAGCCACAAGGGAAATGGGAATTCAAGAAGTGGCAGTGTTTGGTGATGCAGAATTGGTGGTCCAACAGATCAGAAACGATTATCAAGATAAGCATCATCGACTCAGGAGTTAATGAAATGAGGTATGGGACCTATTTGATAGTTTCTTCTCAGCATTTAACATTTCTTTCATCCCAAGAGAGGAGAACACAATGGCAGATTCCTTGGCTACATCAGCAAGTAATTTCAAAGTACCCTTGCCGCCTAGATTCAGATATGATGTGGAAGTAAAATACAAGCCCTCCATACCTAACAATGTCAAACATTGGAAGGTATTCGTCTCGAGATCAAAAATTTCTTGGAGACTATCGAAGAATTTTCAGAGATGCATATTGACCAAGACTCTGTATCTGAAGAAAAACTTGGTGGGGGTAATTTTCTGAATAAGATTGCAGAGCGTAACATTGTGCAGCTTCCCAACAATCATATTCTGAGGGGATTCGTTCCTTTGGAAAGGATTTTTGATAGAAATGATGTGTCATTAAATGGAGAGACCTTGGAGGATGACATTAGTACTATTCAGTGCAACATTGGGACCGAGGGTGAGCCCAAGTTTGTCAAATTGTCAAGAAGCCTGACAAAGGAGAAAAGGTTTGAATACATTGGACTTTTGAGGGAATTTGCTGATGTTTTCGCCTGGACCTATGAAGACCTCCAAACCTATGACACCTCTATCATCGAGCATAAAACTCCATTAAAAGAGGAGGCAAAGCCATTTAGGCAGAAGCTGAGACAGATCAATCCTATGCTGCTGCCTATCATGGAGAGGGAAGTGAAGAAGCTGCTTTAAGCTCAGATCATTGTGCCACTAAGATATTCAGAGTGGGTGGCCAACTTGGTGCCAGTAAGGAAAAAGAATGGAGAGATCCGACTCTGTGTAGACTTCAGAAACCTAAACAGGAGCTCACGAAAGGATAACTACCCCTTGCCAAAGATGGAACATATACTGCAGAGGGTAACATGAGCTTCCAGGATGTCCATGATCGATGGTTTCTCTGGCTACAATCAAGTCTCTGTTCTACCTGAGGACAGGGAAAAGACGACATTTACCACTCCATGGGGCACATTCATGTATGCCAAGATGCCATTTGGACTAATGAATGCAGGAGCAACATTCTAGCGTGCCATGGACATAGCTTTCATTGGGGAAAAGGATAAATTTGTGGTCGTTTATCTGTATGACATCACAGTGTTTTCAAAATCTGATAAAGAACACCATCGTCATCTTAGGAAGGTCTTCCTGAAATGCATAAATTTTGGCATCTCATTAAACCCCAAGAAATCTCTATTTTCCATGTAGGAGGGAAAGTTACTAGGCCACATAGTATCAGCGGAAGGAGTCAGAATTGACCCCAGCAGAGTTGAGGCGATACAAGCCTTATCAATCCCGAGGTCTAAGAAGGAGGTTCAATCCTTCCTTGGTAAAATTAATTTTCTAAGGAGGTTTGTGCCTAACTTTGCTGAGGAGGTAAAGCTTATAACATCCATGTTGAAGAAAGGAAATGAAGTAAGGTGGACCCCTCAATCGCGACATGCTTTTGAGCAAATCAAGAAGGCCCTAACTGAAGCTCCTGTGATTATCAGTCCCGACTACTCGAAGGATTTCCTTATTTTCTCCTTTGCCTCACCTGACACAATGGCTTCTGTTCTATTACAGACAAAGGACATTGGGCTGGAGCAACCTATTGCTTATTTCAGCCGAGCATTGAGGGATGTTGAAGTCAAGTATGACACTATGGAGAAGCAGGTCTATGCTCTAATAAAATCTCTCAAAGCTTTTAGAACCTACGTCCTGTAGTCAAAGATCATTGCCTATGTCCCCTCGGATGCTGTTAAAGATATTCTTATTCAACCCGACATAGATGAGAGAAGGAGTAAATGGATAGCCAAAATCCTGGAATTTGACCTGGAAATAAGGCCCACCAAATTGATCAAAGGTCAAGGTTTAGCCAAGCTGTTGGCTGAAGCAAACTGCCAAGCTCTGGGGATAGGTTTTATAAATGAATGCTTAGGAATTCCACAAAGTCGGCTATCCGAAATGGACCCTCGAAGAGAGCCCCCATTGGCTCGATGTCCTTGGTATAAGGATGTCATATACTTTCTGCAAGAGTTACGGCCCCCAGACGGCCTGCAAAGGAACAAAGCAAGAGATCTGAATCTCAATGCAGTCAGATACTTCCTGATCGATCAAGTGTTATATTGGAAAGACCCCCAGGGGGTGTTTTTAAAATGCATGAGTCCACAAGAGGCCGAAATGATCATGGCTGAATTTCATAGCGGCCTGTGTGGAGGGCACCATTTCTGGAAAGCCACAGCCCACAAAATCCTCAGGTCTGGATACTACTGGCCTACCGTGTTCACTGATGTCTGCAAAAGGGTCAGAGCCTGCATCAAATGTAAAAAATTTGCAGGAAAGCAGCAGCTCAGGTCTCTGCCGCTAAATCTGGTGGTGGTTTCAGGACCTTTCCAACAATGGGGCCTAGATTTCATTGGAGAAATTCACCCTGCTTCCAGTGGGCAGCAGAGGTGGGTCCTGACTACTACAGATTTCTTTACCAAATAGATTGAAGCTATCCCTACCAGGAGTGCTTCCCACAAGGTAATCATTGGATTCTTGGAGGACCTTATCACGGGATTCGGCTGCCCGAGTAGAATTGTCACTGATAACGCAGCTTCTTTCGGGTCCGAGCCGTTGGCCATGTTCTGCGAGCAGTTCATAATCAAGCTGATTCAATCCACCCCATATTATCGACAAGGCAACAGTTTAGAAGAATCCTCCAACAAAATCCTGATAAGAATCATCAAAAGGCTGTTGGAAGACAACAAGAAGGCCTAGAATTCTAAATTGAAGTTTGCTCTATGGGTCGATCGAGTGACCACAAAGAGATCTATCGACGTCTCTCCTTTCCAATTAGTCTATGGAGCAGAGGCTATTTTCCCCTCTTAGTTATCCATTCCTGTAGCAAAGTTCCTCCAGGACGATAAGGAGGAGCCTGATGACATGATCAGAAGGATTCATTAGCTAGTTGAGGTCTAGCAGGCTAGGGGGCAGACAATGGACAGAATTCAGGACCATCAACAAAAGATCAAGCAGGTTTTCGATAAGAAGGCCAAGAAGGAGCGGTTCCAGATAGGAGATCTGGTGCTAAAATGGGATGCTCCTAAGAAAGATAAGGGCAAACACACCAAATTTGAAGCCCTGTGGATCGGGCCTTTCAAAATCTCTGAGACTTTCTCAAATAACACGTACGGGTTGCAAGATTTGGAGGGTGAAAAGGTTTTCAACAGCCCAGTGAATGGGCATTTTCTAAAGAAATGTTTTATTTGAGCCTCAGATGGCTCCCTTGTTTGTAAATATTGTCCTTTATTTCTTTGTTTAGTTTCTTTTTACGTATTTTCGGCCTAATAAGTGACTCCATAGCCCAATAGCGAGGCACTGGATCTGCGGAAGGAGTTCTTAGAGCATCGCAGGGACGACTCTATCCCCCATGGAGCCTAATGTTAGCGATTATTTTTGTCATTAGGTGCAGAAGCACTTAGATCTATAGATTGCACACTAAGTGCCCAAGCACAGCACGAGAGAATCCCTGTTTTTCCAAGTAGCAGGTCAAGCGAGCGGGCAAAATGTCGTCAGCAACATCCAAGATCTATTTTACAAAGAAGATCGACGGTCACCGGGTTTTCGGAGCTACCGAATTGCCCAAGGTTTAGCGCAAAGGACAACTCTCATATTTCAATCAACAGGTTCGAATCGTTCGATCTAACTGGGACAGGTGGCAGCCTGTCGGCATATTGCGGATCGGGGGTTTCGGGGAACAGGGAGCCTTTAGCTCATTGCACTTGGAAGTATCGATCAACGAAATGCCCAAAGCGCCTTTGGCGCCAAGCCCATAGTCTCGGACCTGGGTCATATCAGGCGAGGCTGCAAATGAGGGCGGTTCCCTTGTAAATATCGAATTCCCCCTCATCCGTTCATCCTAAGGATGCGTGTCGCAAGATCTGGCCGCGTCGGCATTTCAGTGGTCGGGAGTTCGTGGGGTGAGAGTTTCATGTTGTTCAACATCACGAAACCCCAAACCCTGATAGCATCGAAAACGTAGAAAGTGGGGTCCGTGGTATAACGAAGTGTTTTCAGCCGTCCATCCAGAGGGGACACCTGGCAGCAAGTAGAGCCATCTCGGTGCTTCACCCATCGCAACTCCAACACACAAAGAGCAGCTTCATTATTTTTCGATGCACGAGGTGCCGGGAGAATCCCGGACCCGGGCCCACGACATCACCGGGAGAGGTAAGAACTGTCATATCTAGAGGGACGCGTGGTGCCAGATTAAGCCGTCTCGACATATCGCTCATCGCAATTTCAATCAACAAATATTATCCATTTCATATTCGCGAATGCCGAAAGCATATGGTCACAACCCATGGTCACTTGGGGAGAGGAAGGAGTTGCATAAAGAAGGCCAAAGGCCTCAAGTTTAGTTGCAGAGGGGATCATCCCACCCTCCAGGTGCCATCGAATCCGATCTTAATACTGCTTCTAGTATTGAAGTAAATGAAGGCAAGAGCCGGTGGTTGAAACCTCCTTTCATTCATTAAATGAGAGGAATGGAGGGTCTGGCGAGCCGCTTGCTTGTAGAAGTCCTGTGTATCGATTCTCTCAACGAAGCCATGCCAAATTCCTCGACTCGATAGAGAAGTCTGCGCACGCTAGTCGAGCACTTCATGGCTCAGCTACCCTCCTTACAGGAGCCATGCGTAGTTAAGGTGAATTTTAAAGGAAGATATCAGTACGATTTTGACTGAAGGGACACCAAGCCTTGAGTGACTGGACACGCCTCTATGAGATGAATTTTCCCGAGTATATAGACTTAGTCTTTGTATTTCTCCTAGGGGATGGTGGAGCTAATCTCGGAATTGTAAAGTTTTGATGAAGCGCTGGTCACTCTGGTTAATGTATAAGGCATTTGAGATTTCTTACTTTATGGATGTCAGCTTCCCTTCCATTTCTTTGTTTACTGTGTTAGAAACGACTCGGAATTGGAGGATCCAGTCGAGTTGTGGCTGTTATAGGATGATGTAGGTTGGATCACTGTAATAGTCACATTGTTTCTAATCATTTTTTGTGATGTTCTCAGCGCTGAAACGACTTGGAATTGAAGGATTTAGTCGAGTCACGCCTCAACTCCTTGAAACTCTGGACCAAGAGGATCTTGGTTTCCGAGTTTTTCGTCCTCAAGCTCCCGAAGGCCTGTTGCCCTAGGTAGTCTTGCTCACCCTTATCACCCGTCTTCCTTCTTCCACCCTTTAATCATTTACTGACATAAGTTGGATCAAGACCTCCTTTGCTTTCTACATACCAGGCCCAGTTTACCGAGTTAAAGCTATATCTTCTTGAGTCTTTACCCATATGATCACCCTATTAAACAAACCATGACATAAAAAAAATGATGGGTGTCGGGCTCTACTCCTGCAAGAAATCCAGGAGTGACTTCCGTCACCAACACCATCCCAGAAAAAGGAGCGCTTGACCCTTTCATAGGTTTTGGTAAACCCTAATTTCCCAGATATGGGTAAAGCACGAAGCTTAGAAAGCATTGTGTATTTAAGTTGCAATTTTTTTCTTAAATACATACGACCTTTGTAGTGAAGCTATTAATTGTGCCAAGAGTACCCTAGAGAATCAGGAGAATGGTGTTGCAATTATTGGATCAGAAGTTTGGTGTCTTGTAGCCATTTCTAGAGAACAGGTTGGAGCCAATCTGGTATAATGAAGGAGAGGGAAAAGAGGGACCCTTTTTCTTCATACTTCTTGGAAATAGTGTCAAAAACCACATTTTATTTTTCCTTCTTATAAATGACATCATAATCATATCCAAATAGCTTTGTCACCCATTTGTTTTGCTCCAGGGATGAAATTCGTCGTTCCAGAAAATACTTGAGGATCTGATGATGAATCTTAATTTGGAAGCATTGCCCCAAGAAATAAGGACTCCATAGATCCACAACATGTAAAACAACCAACAATTCCTTTTCATAGATTTATTGGCCCAAATGTATCTCCAAAAGTTGTTTGTTAGTGAAAGCCAAAGGCCTGCCATCTTGCATAAGGACTTCCCCAATGCCTTTCTCGGAAGCATCACATTCCAGGACAAAAGTCTTGTTGAAGTCGAGAAGTGTTAGGACATATGTCATGAACATAGCCTCTTTCAAGGCATGGAAGGATTGATAAGTTGTTGGAGTCCAAATGAAAGTATTATTTTTAGGAGAGCAGTGAGAGGTGTTGCAATTTTTCAATAAATATGAACAAACTTGTGATAATATCTAATTAAACCTAGAAAACCACACAAGCTCATAATATTTTTAGGGTGAGGCCAATATTGCATAGTTTAAATTTTATTAGGATCCACCCATGTGCAATCGTTGCTGAAAATATGACCCAAGTACTCAACTTCCTAAACTCCAAAGGAAAATTTAGATTGTTTGAGGAAAATTTTGTTCTTAGAGAGTATATGGAGAAATTGATACACATGGGTGAGATGTTCTTGCCAATTTTTATTATATATGAGAATATCATAAAAAAAAACTAATACAAAATGATGGAGGAAAGGGAAGAAGTCATGGTTCATGATACATTGAAAAGTGGAGGGACCATTACAGAGGCCAAAGGACATGACCAAAAACTCATACTTACCCTCATGAGTTCTAAATGCAATCCTGGGAATCTCTTCCTCTTTCATATGTATCTGGTGGTAGCCATAAAATATAACAATTTTAGTAAAGTATTGAGCATCGTTCAATTCATCCAATAGGTCATCAATGACAGGGATGGGAAATTTGTCTGTGATGGTGAGTTTGTTGAGGGAGTGAAAGTTGGGACATAGGTGCCAAGTACCTTCCTTCTTGAGTATCATGATCATAGAAGAAGAATAGGGGTTGGTACTAGGACAAATAACACCTTCTTCGAGGAATTCTTGAACAATTTTCTCAATTTCATTCATCTACGAAAAGTGATAATGATAAGGGAGAGTATTGGGAGGAAGACTCCCTCAAACAAGGGGAATGGAATGATAATGAACAACATGGAAAGAAGGAATTCCATGGGGAGTGGTAAAAACAACTTGATGTTGGGAAAGTATAGATTGGAGGTCATGATGCATATAAGGGGTCTCAATTGCTTAGATGGAATGGAGTTGGGAAACAATTATCAAATGAACTTTTTTTAGGAGGTTTTCCATTCGATGGTAGCTTATTATCTCAGGGGATCATGTTGCGATTCCTTGAAACTTATAGTTTTTTCCCTCTTGTTGGAATTTCATGGTTAATTACTTAAAATCCAGGAGGATGGGGTCAAGAGTATGTAACCATTTCACATCGAGCATAATGTCACAACCGCCCATGTTGATAGAGAACATATGATATTTCAAGTTGTAATGTCCAACTTGGAGGTGCACATTTTCACAATGCCCCCACATTTCATGGAACTTCCATTTCCAATCACGATTTGAAAATTGTTGAATGTATAGATATAGCTATTGGTTTCTTAGGAAATGCGACGATGATTAAAATTATGGGTGTTGTCATTATCAATTAGGATGATGACCTTTTGATGCATAATATATCCGATTAACTTGAGGGTTTGGAGAGCAGAGAAGTCAATGAGGGAATTCAGTGAAATGAATGGCTCGAATTCTAGTGGTTCAAAGAGTATGGTAGGATCTGTTGGCTTAGGTAGCTTGACCATAGGGGAGACCTATACTTCTTCGTCAGAAAAATCCTTGTACATGCCCATAAAAATATTATTTTCCTTACAGTTGTGCCTCAAACAATATTTTTCATCACAATTATAGGAAAATCCCCTGATTTGGAGTTTACCCATTTTTTCCTAGGTCAATTTCTGAATCTTGAGTAGAGGGGTAGGAGGGGTGGGATTTGAGGGTTTAGGGAAATGAATAAAAGAGGGTATTATGGCTTGGAAGGAGACAACTTGTTTTTCTTCCTTAGCTCATTTAGTATCTTCCATTTAGGTTTGGGGGCGAGCCATTAGGACATGGGCACATATTTCATCCTTGAGGCCACTAATAAATAATTCCCGAAAAAAGGAATCAGATATGCCCTTCGTGCGAAAATACAAGTGCTCAAAGCAAGCTATAAAGTCTTCGACTATGTCCAATTGTTCCAACTTGGTCAAACAACCTAAATGGTGGGTGTAGGGTTTTCATTTTGACTCTTTTTACCCATCCCATTCACCTATTCTTCTTCTTTTTTATCTAAAACCCCTCCTTTTGTCTACTTTCACTTGAATAATGGCACAATCAACATAAATAAGGTAATTAGTTGTTCATTTTATGAAACGATTAGTTTTGGCTTGTAAGTAATATTATAAGTCATTTATTCACCAAAAATACTTGAATTTCAGTAATTACAGGAATTAACCTTGATTTACCAGTTATTACAGTAATTGTTGATTAGTGTACTTCCACTCGCTAAGAAGGGAAAATTCCATCTGGGGGTACTTCATCGACATTAGAAGATGGTGATTTACCTATTCCACCATCTGCATAGTAGTTGGTACCCACTAGTCAACGATAATCAGAATTAGTAGGAATCTATTACAATAAATACGTAGGTAGTTATTATAGGAAATCCACAAGCAATTATTACAGGAAATCCGCAGAAAGATATTACAGGAAATTCGCAAAGTTAGCTGTAAATTCGCCAGTTCGCTCAAAGAATTAGGAATTCAATACTAGGAGCGAGGAAGAAGGTTCAGTTAAAGCACAAGATCAAGGATTCAATCCATAGAATCATGGAGAAGTCATGTTCAATAATATAATGAAGATCTAAACGATTTTCCTGTAATTAGTTTTGTAAACCAGAATATAATCTACAGTTTTCAGGCAGTGATATTCAGAGATGATTTGTGAGCATATGATTGTGAATCTCAAAAATTCAGAACATGGGTTTTGTCGTGAACGTGCCCATTTAGGTGATACCTTAGGAATATTCCACAAAAAGTGCAAGACGTGGGTTGTGTGAGATTTTCTTTAAAACAAAATTTCCCATATTTTCCTGTAGCGAATGATTTTCAATTTTCTTAATGTGAACAATTCACCTTGTATCTCATTAGAATATTTTGTATTAATATATCCTCAAAGAGTAGTACAAAGATCAATGGGAGTAACAATATTGTGATTATGAACCATAACTTCTTGTAACTTTTGAACTATACATAATCATTAATACAATGAATCTTTCTCTTTAATTGATGAGTTAGATATTTCACACATTATGATTTTTCCTTAAAAACATATTCCAGGAGCCCCCCCTGGTCTATGTTTTTTTTCTTTAGGTTATCCTAAAATTTCCCTTTATTACTTGCATTTATTTGTTGTAGAATTACATGCTTTGTTTTGATTTCTTGTAGAATAAGATTTCGTTTTAATTATCTTGCATGCAATTCTACTTTGACTATGTGATATATGATTTTTCCAAATATAGATGCTAAAGAAAACAACGTGAGTGATTGATATTTCATATTTCATGCCATACAAACTATCGTCACACAAAGATACTCAAAATTTAACTATGTCTGCAATTCCTTTATTTATTTCTTATCAACTCATTTCCTTATTGGAATTTACCTTTCATTCATCCTTTTAACTCACATTTAAAACTAACCCTTGTTGTCCTTGAATATTGATTGACTAAAGAAAAGTGTGTTTGAAAGTAGACAAACTTTGAATAAGTGAATGGTTTACTTGTGATCCGATTCCCTACCATAAAAGGTCAACTTTGAGTGATCATGACCAAAAGAACCAATTTCTATTTGTGAGTTTGGAGTTTTACTTCTTTCATTTTAGTAGGAGTTCTTAGGCAATTTCAAGACAAGTTTTGCACTTATTGTGATTGTGTCTCATAAGTTTACTTACCCAGATTGATAATAAATTCTAAGGAATATGTACTACTATATCAAAACAACATTTTGTTGTCATTGTTGGGGAGGCACTAAAGGAATTACTATTGAAATCACAAGATTTATGTTGTTTGCTTGATTTTCATTTTCTGCTATTCAAATTATTTTTTGTGTTTTGTTTGTTAGACCAAAATTTATGACTTGGAGGAGGAGAAACAATAAGATGCAAAGGCTCACTTCAATATTTCTGAAATGGTTCTATCCTGACACATCCACTTTAGTGGGTATCTCTGAGCCCTCGTCATGTTGGCACTATAAGTGTGTTTCGTTTTTGTGCTAGTTTTTTAATTCATGGAAAGAAAAGATAACTCAGGTCAAAATACAACCTGGTGAGATCAGGGTCTTAGTAGGATGAGGGAAATCAAGTAAATGATCATATTTCTCTTTAGTTTTGTTTGGTGTGGTGTGAGTTTTCATGATTTCATTTATTTCTTTAAGATAGAGAAATTATTTGTTTTTGTAAAAACCCCCATGCACTAATCCATTTATGAGAAGAACCTCTTGACTAGAAGAAGAACTTAAATATTTTCAATAAATTGTTGAGCAAAGAAGGGATCATCACTAGAAGGAATTTATTCAATACTGGGTCCAATGTTAGAGCCATAACTAAAGAGAAAATTTCTTTTTAAGAAGACTAGAAAACCCATGAATGAATCCAGAAAGAGGAACGCGAATCATGTACATTAGTTGATGAAGAGAAAATGTTGGAACATGAAATTGAAGAGTTTATTGCATGCATGTCACTAGATTCTTTGTATGAGGAGTGCATCTCAAAACACCTGCATGGCATGGTAATGGAAGATATTGAACTAGGAATCCTAGGAAATGGAGATTACATTGAATCTTAGTTCAAGACATTCATCGAGCCCCGAGACTCCATTCTTCAGCAATTCTTGGCACTCAATCCATGTGAAACACTGGCCTCTCATATCCTAGTGTTTATTAAGGTATATTTTTTAGATATGGATATGGTTACAATAGAGATCTTGCTCCATAAATGGTTGCACTGGAAATACTCATATACTTGAAAAAATGGTTTTTTTCAAGTAGGATAGGGTAGCATAGGAAAATGAATAAATAAAGACAAAAATAAGCTTTGTTGTGAAAACCAATTTTTTTGGCCCAGCCTAGTAGGGTTCTAGTAAAAAAGAAGGCAACTAGTTGGATAGATTCCAAATAAATCATGATGATGATGTCTCTTTAGTTTTCTCATTATTCAAAATTATTGTTTATGTGCTCAGTTGTATGATGGGAGATACATTAAGGCTCTCCTTCCAACAATTTTCAATCCATCAACTATAGAACATTTTATGGGTTTAAAACTTGAGACATTCTTGGTACCCTGGAGCTTGCATGCCTCAATGGCAGGTATCGTTTTCATATTCTAAGGAAATACAACAATGTTTCTTAGTAGGTGAATTCTACAACCCACTTGAAATCAAAAAATCTATTCGTGACTAATAAAATGTACCTAGTGCCTTGATGCCCATTGACATCAAAGGTGGCCTACCTTTCATTGGTTAACGACCGACCTCAATGGTTAGTAATCCAATGAATTATGTTATTTTCAACACAAACACATTTATTCACATATGCAAGGTTTCACAAGAATGGATGTGGATGAAGACCTTGAAGTTTAGTGACCATTAAAAGATTCTTGAAAATCTATAAGTTAAGACAATTTCCAAGAGCAGTAGCATTTCATCCCTTTGTAACAACAATTCATTTATAGAAAGATGTTAAATATTGTTTCAAGTTTCTCCAAGAAATCATCCTCAACAAAATTCAAATTTATCAACAACCACCTCAAGAGAATAAGAAGTGCACTCATTCCTCAAGTACAATTAAAGAGTATCAATGCACATATCATATTCCTTCCTTTGCATGAGGACATGCAAATATCTTGGTGTGAGGGGAGAGAAACAATAGTTTTGAGACCTTCAATAAAGACAAATCAACATAAATTTCTTATAATAAAATACTTCATTCAATTCCATAGAAAATTACAGTCATTTCCTATAATAAAAGAACTGGTAAATTCTACGAAGGTATACATACCCTACCCCCCTCTGGATTTGAACCTGTGACCTCTTAAGAGGAAACACATGTTCTTAACCATTAGGCCCACTATACATGACTATCATGTAAAACCTTTATTTATAATTATTATTTTTTGGTCTCATAATCATGAGCCATGTGTCTATCTTCGATTTCCCGCATGATTTGTTTTTCTTTTTCCCTAAAACCACATGATTATCCATCATTCACTATAATATTCACTTATATTCATGCACCACCATCATGTAACCACCTGCATATGCCGAAACCAATTATGAGCCATGTGTCTATCATCGATTTCCCTCATGATTTCTTGTTCTCTTTCCATAAAACCACATGATTATCCATCATTCACCATAATATTCACTTATATTCATGCACCACCATCATGTAACCACCTGCGTATGCCGAAACCATCAAAATTTGAATTGTTGTGGATTAACGATAACCATAACTTCTTGAGGTTGCATTCGTTTTCTCATTTCATTTTATCTTTATTTATGCTAGTGTTTCATTCCTGCTTATCCTTCATTTATTCTCTCCCTGAGGGTTTGAAACTGACACCCAACACTTTGTTTTCAAAAATAGGAAAATGACAGTAGAAATGCATAAAAATCTTCCAAATAACGGATAGATTTCATTATCATCATACCGTGGTTAAGATTTTTTTTAGATAAATTGAATAAGTTAAGTCTAACATGGAAGGAATTTTTATTTTGAAACAACTTTCAAGAATAAGGGTAAGTGCATGATAATTCCAGGAATATAAAAAATCATGTAAATCCTGAAACAAAGGAAAATTCTGAATCAATTATTATCGGAAACAGGGATAAAAAGAAACCAACAAAGTTTTTAGTCATCTATCCATGCCAGTTCTTTGAAATTAAGGAAGAAAAATAATCATAAAATAGGAGTTCAAATGAAATTTAAGGAGGATGTAAATAAATCACAGATTTATGAAAAAGAATAAATTTTTAATGAACAACAAATTCTTGATGACTTGTCAGTTTATGAGGAAATTCCCGATGATGAGATTCTTAAAGAAGAATTTCAAGTTATCATTGCATATATTTTTATTGATTCTTTAACTTCCAAATAAAAAAAGAAAAGAAAGAGAAGTAGTTTAAAGAAAAAAATATAGGCCATAAGGATTGACAATGAAAAAGGTTAATGAGCAAAGTACTTAAATCTTTGACCAATATGAGAGACTCAAATAGAAATATAAAGACCTCGAGAAAGATGAAAGCAAGTGGTATGCTTAGAATCCAAATACAATGCAACATAACAATATATTGTTAGACATGCTCAAGAAGTACAAATCCAAAAGCAAGGCTTCTTCTACATCTACTATTCCAACACTAGAGGACATTTGAGAAGCAACAAATATAGTTTTGAGAAATTTTGATCAAGATTTTCCAAAGCATACTAATGTATGAAGAAATGAAAAATCATTTGTTTGAGGTAGATGTTGGGTGTCATTTTTGACTATTTTTACCCATCCCATTCACCTTTATTTTTTTTTATCTAAAACCCCTCATGTTGTCTACTTTCACCTGAATAATGGAATCAACACAAATAAGGTAATAAGTTTTTATTTTTACGAAACTCTTATTTTTGTATATTAAGTAGTATTAGAAGTCATTTATTCACCAAAAGTACTTGAATTTAAGTGATTACAGGAATTAACCATGTTTTACCAGTTATTATAGGAATTGGTGATTAACATACTTTTGCTTGCTCATAAGGGAAAATTCCACCTAGAGGTACTTCATCAACATTAGGACATGGTGATTTACCTATTCACCATCTGCAGTTATTACAAGAAATCCACATGAAGTTATTATAGGAGATCTTCAGGAAGATATTATAGGAAGTTCACAGAGTTAGCTGCAAATCTGCTAGTTTTCTCAGAGAAACAAGAATTTGATACCACGAGCGAGGAATAATGTTCACTTAAAGAAAAATATCAAGGATTAAATCCATAGAATCACGGAGAAATCATTTTCAATGTTGGAATGAATATCTAAATGATTTTCCTATAATCAGTTTTGTAAAATATAGTATAATTTGTAATTTTTGGGTAGTGATATTTACAGATCATTTAATGGTGAATCTCAAAAATGTAGATCATTTAATGATGAATCTCAAAAATGTAGAAAGTGTGTATTTTTTTATAGAACGTTCCCATTTAGTTGAAACACTTGGGAATATTCCCAAAAAGTGCAATACATGGGATGTATGAGCATTTATTCATAACATGATTTCCCATATTTTCCTATAGTGACTGATTTACAATTTTATTAATGTAAACAATCCATTTTGGATATGATTGACTAGTTGTAGGATTCGAGATTTCGTTATTGAATATTTTATATAAATATATCCTCAAAGAAAAATACAAAGATCAATGAGAGTAAGAGTATTGTTATTATAATAGTCTCTTTAATTGATGAGTTAGATCTTTCAAACAATATGAGTTTTCCTTAACAACATTAATACAATGCAATAGTCTCTTTAATTGATGAGTTAGATCTTTCAAACAATATGAGTTTTCCTTAACAACATATAAGAGGATCCCCCTGGTCTATGTTCTCTCTGTACGTGATTCTAAAAGTTTATTTTATTACTTTCATTTATTTGTTGTAGAATTAAATGATCTCTTTTGATTTCTTGTAGAATAAGAATTCATTGTAATTAACTTGCAAGCAATGTTACTTTTAATATGTCATCTATGATTGTTCCATATACAAATGTGAAAGAAAACAACACGAGTGATTGATATTTCATCTTCCATGCCATACAAACAATCATCACACAAATATACTCATAATTAAACTATGTCTGCAATGCCTTCCTATCTTTCTTATTAACTCATTTCCTTATTGAAATTTATGTTTCATTCAACCTTTTAACTCACATTCAAATGAATCCTTGTTGATCTGGAAGATTGATTGACTAAAATAGATTGAATTTGCAAGTGGACACACTTTGAAGAAGTGAATGATTTACTTGTGATATAATTTCCTACCATAGATGGTCAAGTCTGAGTGATCATGAACAAAAGAACCAATTATTATTTGTGAGTCTGTAATTTTATTGCTTTGATTTTAGTAGGAGTTCTTAGGAAATTTCAAGACTAGTTTTGCACATATTCTACCCATCAATCGGTTCCGGTGTCGAATCCTTCATAAATCTCTCCAACAATTTGTGTCCAAGTCACATAACCCTCACGTGCATTTTTCTCCATTACCACCATTGCCATCATTCAATATCTAGATAGAGAACACGATAACAGAGTTTGACCAACTCATCAATAATATCGTGCAAAGATAAATAGTGTTCCATTTGATTTACCTATCCTATAATACCTCTCAAATAAAGTATTTAGCACGTTAATAAATTTCCTTACATGGAAAAATTCAAAATTAAGATTTGTAGGAAAAAGTAATTGTTGTTAATTTAATTATTTGCAAGATACTAAGTTGCCAAGTGTCCTTTAATGAGGACATATGTAAGAGACACGTATTTTTATTTAATTAATAAAGGGGATGGAAGGAAAATCCAAGTTAAAAGAGATGATCATGAATCCATGAGTGGGGAAAAAGTTGGATCTAACCCTAGGCAAAAAATGACATGTGTCAGAAGTCAATTTTGGTGATTGACACACCCTGAAAATCATGGATTTTCCAAGATGAAAAAATTCCAAGGAGAAAAAAAGTTCTTCGGAGGACTAATACCTGGGAAAATAAAAATATATACACATGTGTGAGGAGACATGACGTGAGCATGTGGAAGGAAAGGAAATGATTGGAAATTATCTATTGATGAACAAGAAAGGAATAAAAGAAGTTGTTGTGTGAGCACTAGAGATGTTATGCAACTATTAAAGACAAAAATATTGTTGGGATAGGAGTCTCATTTCTCCCTTATGAATTCATGATCAGGATTGGGGGTGATTGGATCAAGTGATTTGGCTGATCCCCTCTAAGACTAGGTGGAACTTGGTTGCGCCTTCTATGTTACAAGTTTTTATTTAATTGTTTGACTTCGATGTTTATGCTAATCTTGGTATTATATTTCATAGAGAAACTATTATATATATAGATACTAGAATGTTCTCATCTTAAGATAGATTATATGGAAGTCCTCTGTATAGTAATGTTCAATATTTGAAATGAAGTGTTCTATACAAAAACTGGATTAGATCTCTGAAATATAAAATGTATTATCTACCACATTATAACTCTTATACATAAAGCATTGTAGGTATGTCAAAATAAAAAAAAATAAAGATGAATTGAACAGGGGTAATAGTGGAAAGTATTAAATTTTGGTACCTAAATGGTTGCATTCAATGGCTAAACCTTACATAGAATTTCCAAGATATTTAAAAAAAATATGTGACTGGGTTAAATCAGAATGATGTATGATCACTCAAATCCTATTGCAGTAACAATAATTCTATGATATAGAATAGTTCATGTGAAATTCTTCAGTGATTGTTCCTTGATATATTAAAATAGGAACCCGAACACCTTTCATTTCTCTCCATCTATGAAGCCTTTCGATTGAAAAAGTACTACCTGAAAGAGGTAAATGTCACAAACTAAGGTTAGTATTATGATTACCATGGTATTGCGAAAGAAATACTTACAATTATACCAATCATGAGATAAAGTTTTGATACGTACACCTGTACTAGTCGTCCCAAAATCCGCAACGGAGAGAGGTCCACACCCTGCGAATGGTTGAAGAAGACAAACGTGACCTGATGGGTTCCTCGCATAGTAAAGAGGACCCATCAATAGGCTCACATATCCATAATAATCACTTCAGGAAAATAAATCCTTTATAACTTATGCAAAAATAAGTTGATCACATATACAGAATTGGCACAGACAGTAAATACACGAAGGAATCATTAAACCATGAAATTCTATGAACATAATCACAGTAAGGGTAATGTCATTGTATAATACCGAACTCATCAATTCAGTAACCTCCCTACAAGAAGGATAGTGCATATAAAAGTACTTGTTCGGGTATACAGAATCTTAAATTACTTAGGACGAGGTAGCATATAAAGACCTTGTACGAATATTACTACAATGCATAATAAATAATGTCTCTAAATCTGAATTGAAGTAAAAGACTAATATTGTTAGAACGATAACAATGGATGAGTTCGAAAAATTAAATTATAAGGGTAACTTTTATTCAAATAAAATAAGATTTATTATTCTGATAAAAACCCAAGAAACTATGGCAGAGATGGGTGATAATAGAATTTTAACTGTCGAACATTGTGGGTTCGGCCAGAGATAATTTTAAATAATGGATTAATTATCGCTCCACGACATCTTGGAGAGTTTTCCTTGTGAATCGCAAAATTCATGAGGTTCGTAGTATAACTATAAAGGAGAGTTCTTACTATTGAAGATAATCCTCAGTAAATTGAGAGTGGAGATCACTCTATTCAAACTCAAGAAAATAGATGGTAATACTATCGTCAATGGAGATAAAATAAAAAGAATTTTTTTAGAACAGAGGATTAAATAAAATTCTTAAATGAGAAACGATATATATATATATATATATATATATATATATATACAGGAACGATGCTAAGTCGTTTAAGGAGTCCAGTGTGTGAGTAGTGAAGAGGATGAATTCCATCAACGAGCCATTGAAAAGATAATCCTTTTCCTCACAGAGTATACCACGAAAGAATTCGATTACAGAGTTAAAAAAAATATTTGATACCCCCGATATGGGAGGCAAAATAGTTCGAGAGAAAACAAAATTTTAATGGAAGAAGTAAAAACAATAGGGGACTGTGTTATGGTCCAGAGGAGATAAAACTTAGAAAGGATGTTTTGGAAGGAAAACACGCTTTTCATTATCAAATCACTAAATGGATATAGCTTACGTATAAGTACTCCTGAACCTACAACGTAGGTATAAGGCTTGAGATGAGGAAATTGTCGCAGAATGTTAGCTCGCTTCCATGTGGCATATGTTGGAGTTGTATCTTTCCATTAGAATAACACTTCCTTTATGGTGCGTTGACGAAGATGACGCTCATGTTGGTCCAAAACCGCTTGTGGTTGCAACCAGATGGATCCTTCTTCATCCAACTCGTGAAGGTTGGTTTGAGTTTGGCACTTAGTTCCAATCACCTTCTTTAAGGAGGAGACATAAAAAACAAGATGGAGCTTATAAGGACTGGGAAAATATAACTAATAGACCACCTATCCCATGTGCTTGAGAACTGTATAAGGACCATAAAATTTGGGCTCGAGTTTTTAACAATGTCCGGCCTTGAGTTAATTTTTCTTATAAGGTTGCGGTGGAAGAAATACCTGGTCTCCTTCAGCAAATTGACATTCTGAGCGACCTTGATTAGCTTGTTGCTTCATGCGATTTTGAGCCATGACCAAATTCTCTTTAAGGGTATGGATAATATACTCTCAAACTGGAAGTGTTTGGTCAACCACCTCGACCTTCGAGACACCTGGCATGTAGGAGAGAACAAAAGGTGGAATTTGTACATATGCTGCTTCAAAAAGAGTCATGGGAGTAGTTGTATGGTAAAAGGTGTTGTACCACCATTCAGCTAATGGTAACCATCGAACCCATTGATTTTTCCTTTTAGAGGAAAAAAAACTCAAATAAGTCTCTAAACACTTGTTGACAACTTCAGTTTGACCATCAATCTGGGGATGATTGGCGGTTATGAGATGCCATTGGGTGCCCTATAGCCTAAACATTTCTTGCCAAAAATTGCTAGTGAAAGTGGGATTTTGATTAGAAACAATAGAATGAGGGATGCCATGAAGCTTGAAGACATGATCCATGAAAAGGTGAACCACAGTGGATAAATGGGTGTTGAAGAGCACATAAATGAGCATACTTGGAAAGAGAAGATCAACGACCACCATGATGACTGACTTATTTCCTAATTTAGGTAATCCCACAATAAAATCCCTAGAGATGTCCCTCACAATAGCGGCTGGTATCAAAAGAGTTTGGAGTGTCCCAAGAGCTTTGATTATTTCTCCCTTGTTGCGTTGAAAAAAATCACATTCTTCCACAAAAGTGTGAACGTCCTTTTTCATACCATCCCCCAAAAAAGAACATTTGACCCGGTCATAGGTTTTGGTAAACCCTGAGTGCCTGGCTGTGGCTGTAGCATGAAGCTCAGAAAGCACCGTGGATTTAAGTTGTGATTGTTTACTTAAATACAAATGGACTTTGTAGCAAATCTCATCATTCTGCTAAGAGTGCCTTATGGAAATTGGAGAATTGGCTTGCAATTGTTGGATCATATGAGAAATTTTAGGATCTTGTAGCCATTCCTGGCGAACATCTTGGAGCCAATCTGGTACAATGAAGGGGAGGGAGAAAATGGACCCTTCATATTCATATTTTCGAGAAAGAGCATTAGCAACCACATTTTATTTTCCTTTCTTTTAAATGATATCATAATCATATACAAAGATCTTAGTTACCCATTTTTGTTTCTCTAGGGAGGAAGGTCATTGCTCCAGAAAATACTTGAGGCTTTGATGATCTATCTTGATTGTCCCAAATTGCGTTTTGAGAATTGTTTACTGGTAAAGGCAAAATATCTGCCCTCTTGCATAAGGATTGTTCCAATTCCTCTCCCATAGGAATCACATTCCAAGACAAAGGTTTTTGTGAAATTAGGAAGGGCCAAGACCAGAGTATTACACATAGCCTCCTTCAAGGATTGAAAGGCATGATTAGATAAATGAGTCCAAGTGAAAGAATTCTTTTTAAGGAGAGAAATGAGAGGTGCAAAAATCTTTCCATAATTCTGAAAAAACTTACGATAATAGACTATTAAACCCAGAAAACCATGCAAGCTTTTGATAGTCTTTGAGTGAGGCCAATCCTGAATTACTTCAATCTTTTCAGGATCCACCCTGACACTAGCCTTGCCAACAATATGACCCAAGTACATGACTTCCGAGGTCCCAAAGGCACATTTAGAGTGTTTGAGGAAAAGTTGGTGATGAGAGAGTAGATGGAGAACTTGATCCACATGGGCAAGATATGATTGCCAAGTTTTACTATAGATGAAAATATCATCATAGAGAACTAAGACAAAAATGATGGAGAAAAGGATGGAATACATGATTCACAAGGCTTTGGAAGGTGGAGGGAGCATTACATAGGACAAAGGGTATGACCAAGAACTCATAGTGACCCTCATGAGTTTGAAGGTAGTGTTCGAGATGTCAACTTCTTACATAGATCTCTAGTGGTAGCCATAATGCAGATCAAGTTTAGTGAAGAACTGAGCACCACTTAGCTCAACCAAAATATCATCAATGACAAGAATGGGAACCTTGTCCTTGATGGTGAGTTTATTGAGGGAACAAAAGTCAAGACACATGTGCCAAGTACCTTGTTTATTAAGTACCATGACCACAAGAGAAGAATAAGGGTTGGTATTGGGCGGATAACAACCGCTTGGAGAAATTCTTGCACTATTTTCTCAATTTCATTATTTTGGGCTAAGGGATGATGATAAGGGAGAATATTGGGAGGAAGACTGCCAAGAACAAGGGGAATGTAATGATCATGAACACCACGAGAAGGCGAAAGTTCTTGAGGAGTGGAAAAAAGAATTTGATGTGTGGAGAGGATAACTTGGAGGTCAGGATGCACACAGGGTGTCTCAACCACTTGAATAGAATGGAGTTGATAAATAATACTGGAGTGGCCTTTGTTGAGGATATTTTCCATGCGATGGGAATTGATGATCTTTGGATAACCAACCGTGAAACCTTGCAATTGATACATTTGTCCCTCCTGCTAAAATTTCATGGTTAATTCCTTAAAATCCATAAGAATGGAACCCAAAGTGTGTAACCATTCATCACATAGCACAATGTTACAACTTCCCATTTCAATGGAAAACATATGAGATTTCAGATGGTAATGTCCAATTTGAAGATGTACATTTTCACAACGCCCACCACATTTCATGGACCCACCATTGGCTATCATAATTTGAAAATTATTGACAACATGAATATAGAAATTGGTTTCTTGGGAATGCAATGATGAATAAAATTGTGGGTTCTACAACTGTCAACAAGAATGATGACCTTCCTATGCTTAATATAGCCAATGAGCTTGAGGGTTTGTGGAGGAGAGAAGCTATTGAGGGCATTCAAGGAAATTAGTGGGTCAACTTCAGGTGGGTCAATGAGCTTTTGGGTAGCATCGGGAAGGGAGGGCTCTTCAATAAGGGGATTTGTCACATATTCTTCACGAACATCTTAGGAAATGGCCATAAAAAGTTTTTGTTCATTACACTTGTGCCCCATAAAATATTTTTTATCACAATTATTGAAAAGACCCTTCGATTGGCGTTCAACAATTTCATCCCTAGTTAATTTCTGGACCTTGAGGGGAGTGACAGGGGGTTTAGGATTAGTGGGTCAAGGGAGAGGAACAAAAGAGGGTTTTTTGTTCTAGGAAAAAATAACTTGTTGGGCCTCTTTAGCACAGATAGTATTTTCCAACCAAGTCTAAGGGTAGACCATGAGAACCTGTAATCAGATTTCATCCTTTAAGCCATTGATAAAGCATTCTCCGAAGAATGCATATGACATGTCCTCTATTTGAAAGGCCAAATACTCAAAATCAGTTATAAAGTCTTCCACTATGCCTAATTGTTTCAACTTGGTGAAATGACCGAGATAGTGGGTATTAGTGTCAAGGCGTTCATATATCTCTGCAACAAACTGGGTCCATGAAATATGCCCCTGACGTGAATTTTTATGCCATTTCCACCATTTACATCATTCAGGATCTAGATAGAGGAAAAAATAGAGAAGTTTGGCCAACTCATCAGTGATACCATGCAGAGAAAAATAATGCTCCATTTGAGTGACCCAACCCGTAGGATCAGAGCCATCAAATTTATTGACCCCAATGTGGGGAAGATGGGGGTAACGATGAAAGTAGTTGGATTGAAAATTAAAAGAGTGAGAGTAATCAACGACATCTAGTTGGTTCGAGGAGGAAGGACCCAAAGTGCGGTTCAACAACTGGTTGACAATAGACTAGAGGGTGTTAAATTGGTTCATAAATTTTTCTTCCATGGTGTCAAATTTGAGTTGGACTTGGGTCTTGAATTGTGCAAGGTGGGAATTGGTAGATCCAATTTCAGATGTCACATGTTGGATGGAGTCTTGTAGGTCTTGGTTGCGAGTGGTGGCCATTTGGAGAGGGGGAGTGCGGGTAAGGTAAAATGGGTTGGTGGGACCACAAAAAAGGAATTATAAGTGATAGGTACCATGATGATCAGGGATATAAGGGAAATATAATGGACTAGGCGGTAAAATAGGGAAGTTGGGGAGGGGTCGGGTCCACTGAAAAAAATAAAAAAATGAAAGGTATGACTGCGATTAGGGAGAAAAGTGGAAGCCAATGGGATAGGTCCCAAATAATTGTTCTGAAGGGACCACTATGATTTTAATATTTTTTTTAATCTTGCAGAGTTATACTCCAGCCTGAATAATATTGCAGTGACGAAATTCCCAAAAGATTAATAGGAAGAAATGTGTAGTAATTTCACAACCAGAATGCAGAAGATGCAGTTGTGCAACACTAGATCTTATATGTTCTATTTTTTTTTTCTGTCCCAAGGAGTAGGGTATTCAGGGTTTCTACAGACAAGGGTTTTCCCTATGCTATAGCTTTCTTATATACGTGCGGGGTCCAACAATAGTACTTGGTCCAATATCTCAAGGAACCAACTAAGGAGGCTAGGCCATTCCCTTAGTCGTACTACTCGAATACCCTAGTACTAGAGGGTATCTTCCTAAGTTTTGTTCTTGTTGGCACTATAAAAGTTAGGAGACCAATTGGTTTATCTAAAGAGGGATTTAGGAGATCTAGGTTGATCTGTATACATCTGTTGTCTAATGTGCTACCACTCGAAGGGTACCAACAGGGGTTACAAGGGTGGCCAACATATGCGAGCTTGAGTACCACTTGTATTTATTTCATGTCTTACTCCCCGACCATGAGTTTATGAGCGTAATGTGATAGTAACCCGCACCCTCGACGGCACAATCGCGCCACCAGGACCTTCACAAACCTTGGCCCGAAGAGCCCAAGCCCTTCCAACTCCCTCGGGAGCTCTTTACCCACAGTTATAGTTCCACGCGATCCCCCCTTCGGAAATCGGGAGATCGGGTCTCGCGATATCGAGAGACTTGTGATACTGCTTCCCGTCGCTCAACCGCCGAACTCCGACCCCGATAGTCAATGTCAACCTCGAGATATCGCTATTCGCGATGCCGAGTCCTTGTATTTCAAATCCCCGAGCGCCGAAGTGCCGATCCCGATGTGAGGCCACCTGTCCTCCACTAAGTCTTCCGGGCCCCACACTGCCACGTTAATCTCGGGACTTCGCAGATCGCGGATCCACGATGCGAAGTTTTCTTGTGGATGAAAACTACGAAACGTCGAACCCCGATATCTGGGATCCGATGCCACGTGTCCCTCCGATGATCGATGGCTCAAATTTGATTCGGTGAATCGTGACTCGGGATTTCACGTGGTGTATAACCCTCATCCTACCAATTCCCGAATGCCGAAAACCCGAAACCTGATGGACTTTGACTCTTCTCCACCTGTGCTCACGGGTTATCTTCCACGCATCTCCTCCATGATCTGACGGTCCATTGGAATTCGGGACTCTCCTTGATCGATTCAAGTCGCCGATTCTCTTCCTCTTGAGAATCCTCCGTTCGCCACCTTCGTCCTGTGCAACTGAAACAAAGGGACTATCTCTACTGGACTTTTATCAACTCAGACTCATTTAGAGTTTTCTCGGGCACGTTCACTGGGCTTTTTCTTCAACTACTTCAAAGTGATGAAGCCCTCTGGGTTCTGTGCGCTCACACTCGCAACAGCTTCGCCCTTCCCCTCTTCTCAGACTTGCTACTGAGACTCAAATCCGACCTGCTCTCACTTGCACGGCTTGAATAACTCAACCCCAACTCTGAACGAAGTGAGAATGAAAGTTCAACTGTTTGGCCTCCTCGACGCACTCTATGCGGAGGGATTCGACTGCCTCTATACAGGAATCTCCTGGCCTAAACAGAGAAACAATGGGAACTCATTCCTTCATTCCCTCAGGTTTCGAACCTGATACGCAATTACATAAGCAACATATAGAAGATACGCATAAAAAGAAGAAAACATGCAAAGGCATAATATCAACAACACACAGAGCTCAAACACATCCATGGGATTGAAATCACAGTCTTTCTTCTATTAATTCAATCTGTACATGGGGTCTCTTCACAAGCTCTCTGCTTTTCTCTCTCTCTTCTTGCTAACGCTGAATAATAATCAATTTACACAAGGAGGGTGCCTATATTCGTTTTCCCTCCTGGAAGATGAAACTGTCTAATCTACAGCCAACCCTATCTACCAGCATTTAAAACTGTTAAATGCCTCCTTATCTACACTGTATTACAAATGCGCTCAGCTTTGAATGCCTTTAGTAAACGACGGCGCAACAATACCAAGGTGAAATTTAAAATAAAAAAGGTTTGTTGGCTTGTCCAGCTGTACGTTCTCTTTCTCCTCGCGCTGGTTCATATGATGTATTGCGGATGTTGCGGATGCTCCTGCATCATACTCCTCGGCTCAAAAGATTTCATCGACTCCTGTCCATGAGCTCCTACACTGTCTGCCCATGTTTCAAAATTACTGCTTCTGTCTGCCAGCTGACATCCTCCACTGGGTAATCTTTCCACTTCACCAGGTATTCAAAATACTGCTTTCTCCTGGTCTTCTTCCCTAGTCTTTTATCCAGTATGCACTCCATCTGAGGTTTTTGTTCCACTGGCAACTGCTTCTGCCACTGGATGATTAGTTCCTCAACATTTCCAGCTCATGCATCTTCGACTTTATATGGGTATAAATCTGAAATATTGAAAATCGGAGATATCCCAATGCCCTCTGGCAGCTCAAGCTCATATGCATTCTCGCCGAATTTCCTCAGAATTCTGCATGGCCCGATCTTCTTCATCTTGAGCTTGTTATATGTCCCCCGTGGGAACCTTTCCTTCCTCAAGTGTGCCAGAACCATGTCTCCAACTTCAAACTGAAGCTGTCTTCTTCTCTGAT
>JASDQU010945356.1:9007-24516 GCA_032191745.1 Picea mariana
AGGAGTTGAGTATGAGTAGCCTTCATCACAAGGAAGAGAAGGAGATGAAAAATATCTTCCATATAAATATCTAGGTCAAGAATACCAAGGTAGATGCTCTATTCAATTCCAATTTGCAGGCCAATCTCATAGCATCCAACTTTTTCAGCAAGATTGGGTTGGAGGTTCATGATCATTTTCCATAATTTCATATTATTTAGGGGCACTTCTATTTTTATCATGTCTATTTATAACATGAATATTTTTGCATGTTTATTTATAGAGATTGGTTTCATGAGTTTAATGGTATAATTTTAACTAAATTTTACCAAGTGATCAATAGGAGCACTTCATCCATATATTTAAGGGGGAATAAGCTATTATTATCTAGTAGAGGTGTGCTTGCCACCTTCTCCTTGATTTTAGGGTCTTATTACCTAATTTTAGGATTCTATTTCCTATTTTTGAGTTCCTAGAGTTATTTAAGGAACCCCATCCCATGAATCAAGGAAGGGAAGATATTTAATTTACTATTTTGTATCTTTCCTATTTTTACATGATTTAATCATGGATTAGATCCTTTATTTTAGGAATTTGAACCACCACTTTTCATCATGGGGTAGTTGCGGGCTAGTTAACTCCACTTACTAGTAGTCTTATTTTGAAGTCACATGTGCATGCACAAGGAATCCCTAACATAGTGCATACTTCTCTGGTGGAGAGTAATATATATGTGTATCACTCTCTCATTATAAATAAATTTATTCAAATGAATTCGATAGTTCATTTTCTCTTATTTATTTTTGGTCACGTGCTCGCAAGCATTCTTTCTTCTTAGGAACTAGATTATTGTGCTTAGAAATTTAGTTTCTTCTTTGCAATTAAATTCTTGTGTAAGAATTTTTACATGGTATCAAATATTAGGAGAAGCTTGTAAGAAGAAACTAATATTTACTTTCCAAATCATGTTGATCTTGTAAGGAGAAGAAATAATTTTCTTTGTAGGTGACAAAGGATAAGAACATATTTATTTGCATGTGACAAAGGATTAAATAGCACATAAAGAATGGATTAGCCCATGTCAGTGATCCTCACACCATTACTTTGATTGGAAGCCAAAATTTGATATTACACTAAGAAGCAAAGGACTCTACAGGATTACAATGAAAAATGAATCAGATCCTACCTTCACAGTTGAGAAAGAAAAGTATTTAAACAGTTTGGATGAAGCATATGGGCTATTATTCTTGAAAATATGTGTGGATCTAATTTTCCACATACAATTTACTTCCACACCAAATTAAGTCTAGACCATATTGAAAGGTCTATTTGGGAAAAAATATGAACTATGAGGACACATGTTGGAGAATGAGCTCATCTCAATGATCCCAACCAATTTTGACACCATACAAGACTACTTCACCAAGCAAAAATTTGAAGCTTTGCAATATCTCTTGGGAGTGAAGGATACAACTGCATAGAATCTAACATAACTAGTATTCTCTTTTGAGGGGGTATTTTCTTCCCACTAGGTTTTCCCTCTCTATCTCATCTTTTGTTTCCATAATTATTTTTTACATGGGTATCTAGAATGGTTGCAAATTGTCAAGACCCATCTATTTTACACACCTTAGTTGTGATTCAGAAGGGATGTTGGTGTACATGCACATTTTTCTATAATTTACTATGATTCATGGGGACTACTATTTTTAGCATATCTATTTACAGTATGACTATTTATATCATGTCTATGTATAGAGATTGGTTTCATGAGTCTAATGGTCAAATTTTGACTAAACTTAACCAAGTGAGCCATAAGATCACTCCATCCCTAGAATTAATGGGGAATAAGATATTATTAGTCGGTGGGGGTGCTCTTCTCACCTTTTCCTTGATTTTAAAGTCTTATACCTAAATTTTCAGATTCTATTTTCTATGTTTGAGTTCCTAGAGTTATTTAAGGAACCTTATCCCATGATTCAAGGAAGGAAAGAACTTTACTTAACTATTTTATCTCTTTCCTATTTTTACATGATTTATTCATGGATTAGATTCTTTATTTTAGGAAGTTGAGCCACCACTTGTCACCTTAGGCTAGCTGTGGGATAGTTACCTCCAATTACTACTAGTCATATTTTGGAGTCACATGTACATGTACAAGGAAGCCCTAAACTAGAGCACACTTATTCTCTGGTGGAGGGTACTATATATGTTCCACTATGAGTTTACTCTCTTATCTCTACCCAGAGGTTAGATTGTCACAACACCCGCAAGTTTGTATCATAGAAAAATGGACCCCTCATTAGATGCCATGAACCTCTCATAAATATCTACAGGAAATAATTCTTTCACTTCTCTTAGGGATATATGAGTATCTTCTCTAGCCACTTCTATTTCTTCAAATACCAATATTATTTCTATTTCAGACCCAAATTCTTATGAACATTGGGAATTGCATCCTATCAAACCACAACAAGTTTACACACTTAAATGGTGTCATTAACTATCACATTCTTTATTTAAATTTCATTATGTCAACATTCCATTCACTAGTGATGAAGACCAAATACATTTCAACCCATTAGATAAAAACTTGATTGAATGGGATAAGAAAGAAGGATATTTGTATGGACATTTTGGAGCCATTAAATTCATCCTCAACCCTCTGGTTCGACCATGTCTTCCTATTTCATCCTTATGTTGTGTCATTGACATTCGTCATAATAGTTTTTGTGATGATCCTTTTTATGATGGACCTGCAATAGATATTGTTTACTCCAAGTATGTTTTCACATTAGATGATCCATATATTTTTTATTTTCTTAAATCATATATTCTACCCGCAAGTTTTTATACGAATTCACAATCCCGCATAATCCAACTTAAATGAATGGTGATTTTACTTCAACAGTGATACCTTTTCCCCTCTCCAAAAGATTGTTCTTACTACATTTATCCTACACAACTTGGTGGAAAAAATACACTTCTAAAAACTCTCATCCAATAACTTTTGATTGGATAGGTATATCCTATCCTAATTCTTGGGAAAACAAATATGATGGGGTCAAATAGAAGATGATCCAATAAAACCTGACACAACAAAATATTAGGAATCCCATCCCAATCCAAATATATCAAAGTTCCATCTCATTCAAAGTTATTGAATTATATAGATCCTTTGAGAAAATCCCATATACATGTGTGTAGTCTTCATCTTCCCAGCCTAAGAAGAAAGAAGAAAAGAAAGAAATAAGTCATTTGGGAGGGTATTTAGAATTCCCTTCCACTCAAGATAAATTAAACATTATGCATGGAAGAATATCACTGAAAGAACCAAGTGAGAACTTGATGAAGTTTTATTTTCCCATAGAAGTCAGTGGTTGCACAAAGAAACATCCCATGGGTGAAGAATCATTTCTTCCTACTAGAAATTTACTAACTGAAGGTTTCAGAAAATATTTTGAGAACTTGAGTAAAAAAAGAGAATATATCGCTATAAAATATTCTTCCCCCAATGACACTATAAGTCATGAGTGAAAAATATTGAATTGGGAAAATTTTCAAGCTCATCTCACAAGGATGAATACAAAATATATCCATAGATATGTATTAAAAATCATAGAGGATCAAAAGGAACATAAAGAAGAAATAAAAAATATTTTTGAAAAAAAAATAGATGTTGTGTCTCATGTTTTAATAGATACAATAGCTCTAAAGGATGATTCTAATAAAATTGATGATAGGCTTGAATTTTTGGATAAAATATTTTTAAAATTTCATGACATCCAAAAATCTATTAGAAGGCCAAATAAAAATGTTGAAATCTTAGAAAATTTTGCAAAGAAAGGAATTTATGAAAATCCTTAGGGCACCAAAGGACATAAAAGGAATATGTTCTTACACATGATAGATTTTATATATCCTAGACCCCAATGGGATTTTGGAGCATCATAGGACGAAATCTGAGAGAACTTTGAATATATTCAAGCCAATATTTTTTTCATGAAATAATTGTTGATGTTAGTGGTAGCATTAGACAGGTACTTCCACGTAGGTCTATGTGTGTAGATGTGTGGAAATCATCCAAATCCTTATACTCTTGAATTTAGTTTAATTAAAGGAATTATTAAAGTAAATTGATTTTAGTTAAATATGTAATTAATTAGTTGAGTTATTTAAGGAAAGTGCTAAAAGTACTTAGCATGTAATCTTAGCATGTAATTTTCACATGCAATCTAAATATTAAGTGATATTAGAAATAGATTATAACTCACAATTATAAAATCAAGGATAGGGTGAAGGAGGAGACACATTCACACAACGATAGCAAAGAAGGACTTTTGCAAGTGTGGAGTCATTCGAGAGCGTAGAAGCAAAGAAAGACTTTTTCTTACACTTGAAAAACTCAAGGAGACTTGATACTTGAGAGATTGGATCAAGAAGGAATTTGATTCAAGGAGATATTATATAGCGAAGGAGAACTACTTCCATCTAGAGATCAGATCAAGGCAAAGAGAGAAAATAGGCTTACAAAGCATGGTTTAAGTATGAGAAAGCCACATGAGAGTGTCATATTGTACATAGCTTCTCGTACAAGTTTTTCGTACAGATACACAGTTCACAGTGTAGAAAGATGCGTATATACACAATTCACAAGAAGGAAAATCGTGTATGCCTAAAAAATCATGCCAAAATTGGCTGTATAGTAGATCATACCTTGCTAGGTTAGTCTGCAATTGTATTTCTCTCAGTGGGACATTATTCCTATTACAGGAGCCTTCATTTTAGCATAATAAAATATTTCTCAATAGTGGTTTTCCCTCTAAGGTTTTTCCATGGGTTTCTGCCTGAAAATATTGGTGTTTATATGTGCTTGATTTTGTTTCCTTGTTTATGCTTCTGTTGCATGTTTATTTGATTACTCAGTCGTGCTTTTATTAGATAAAATGACTTTGTTTTGAGCTAAATTTCAGGTGTTGAGCAGGAGAAAATTCAACATGGAATTAGAACATACCAAGGGTTGAATTTGTTGGAAAATCAACATGGTATTAGAGCGGGTGCTCTGAAGGGAAGTTAGATTGTAGATCCATATTAGATTCATAACTAGCAAAAGGAAATTGAAGGACATTTTTTTCAGGGAAACAATCATATTGAGGCAAAGCTAAGTTTTTGTAGGTATACAAAGGAATACACGATTCACAGAAGACACAGTCGCCTACATATGTGATTTTAGTACATCGAATTGAGCATATATGTTATTTTCAATGTAGACAGTCATGTACACGCCATACAGTTCGGTACAGGGCAAATTTTCAGTAGTAGGTTATTTCCAGAGAAACTTTTCAGGTCTTAGGGATGGTAGTAGGACTATTGAGAATTTAAGACAGATTGGATGGAGCATCAAACTTCCTATATTGGAAAGAAAGAGTGACTTTGGAGATGAAGGAGTATGAACTTTTGGATTTAGTGGATAAATCAGTTACTCTACCGACATATCTGACAACTTTAGATGCTCACAACAAGAAGGAGATCAAAGTAGAAAGGGTCCTCCTAGATTGAGTGAATGATCATATAATATATCATCTAAATGAGAATAAGAGGGATGAAGAGATGTTTTATTCCTTGGTAATTTTATTCCAAATAAATAACATGAATATGAAGATGGTCTTAAAGAATAAATGTGAATCGGTTCAAATGTCTAAATCAAATAATGTTACCAACTATCTCATGAGGATCACCCAAGTACGCGATCATATTTCAACCATAGGGGAGAAAAATTAGGATGCAGAGCTCATGAATGTGGCACTGAATGGTCTCCCCAAGTCATGGGAACCATTTGTCAAATGAGTTTGCACTCGGGAAAATATCCTAGATTGGAAGAGACTTTGGGATGATTGGATCTAGGAAGAAACTTGGGAGGAGTCTAAGAGAGACAAGCATGAATATGAAGAGGAGGAGAACTTGGCCCTTGTCAGTAATACAATTAAGGGAAAAGGAAATGGTTCCAGCAAGCATGGAAACAATGAGGAGTCAACCTCATATCTAGGAAAGAAGGACTTGAGTAAAATCAAGTGCTTCATGTGCCACAAATGTGGGAACTATGCATCATAGTTTGTAGAGAAGAAGAGGCAAGGGAAGACGTAGACAACAACACCGTTATATATGAAATTAGATGAGTTTGCAACAAATTTTGAGAAGTAATTCTCAATGTTCATATGCCTCTCTACTAGCACCTACTCAAGGAGTGTGTGGTACTTGGACAATGGTGCTTCTTGTCACATGACAAGGACACATGAGTTGTTCATCAGTTGGTTAGAGACAGACTCATGTATACATGTTGAGCTTGACACTCATGCCAAGTGTGGTGTATAAGGATTTGGTACAATCATGTCCCATCTCATGTCAGGAGGTTTTTTGGAGGTGCCAGATGTGTTATATGTACTAGAACTGGAGAAGAACTTTCTGTCATCTTAAGTTTTAAAGGACATGGGTTTTATAGTTACTTTTTAGAGAGGGAAAGTACTCATATGTTCAGAGGGAGATATCCATGAAATAACACTAAGCATTGGTGTCATAAAGGGTAGTTTATATAGGTTGCAAGGCCATCCTGTAAGAATATCCAAGGGGATATTGGATCATAGATCGATGCCAATGACATAAGATGAGGATAAAAAGGATTTAAAGGGTGAAAAATAGAAGGATGAGTAGAGTTAATTGACTTATAGTGTGGGGATTAAACCTTCAGAGGGGAAGAGGGAGTTATCCCATTCCAGTTCTATCAGGACACCAAGTTGGTATGAGCTGACATTAATGTATGATTAGGAGAAGGAAGCTTCTAGAAGCACATTGAGGGAGAGCAGACGTTCAATGAATTTTTCAAAATTCATGGCTTTGATATGTAGCACCATCGATTTCGAGACTTCCAGTATTCAGGGAGAATTTGACTAGCAGGGTTGGAGGAATTCAAGTATGCAAGATGATGTGTGTGACATTTTTCCAGAGTTGGAGGTAGAACCAATTCCAAGCGGATCTTCGGGAAATACCTTCCTCACTAAGATGAAGTTTTGATGTTAGTGGTAGCATGAGATAGGTATTTCTACATAGGTCTATGTGTCTAGATGTGTGTGAATAGTCCAAATCCTTCTACTATTGAATTTACTTTAATTAAAGGAATTATTAAAGTAAATTTATTTTAATTAATTATGTAATTAATTAGCTAAGTTATTTAAGGAAAGTATTAAAAGTACTTAGCATGTAATCTTAACATGTAATCTATGCATGCAATCTAAATCTCAAGTGAGATTAGAAATAGATTATAACTCACGATTATAAAATCAAGTCTTGGGTGAAGGAGGAGACACATTCACACAGAGATAGAAAAGGAGGAATTTTTGTATTGTGGATTCATTCGAGAGTGTAGAAGCAAAGAAGGACTTTTGTTTACACTTGATAGACTCAAGGAGACTTGATACTTGAGAGCTTGGATCAAGAAGGACTTTGATTCAATGAGATCTTGGATGGGGAAGGAGAAGTACTTCCAACTAGATATCATATTAGATGAAGGAGAAGAGCGAACAAAGAACAAAGGCTTATGTAAGTAGGTTTGAGTTTGAGGAATCCACAAGATATTTTATGATCATACAATGCTTGTCATACAAGTTTTCCTTATGGATACACCGCTCACAATGTAGATAGTCATGTATATACATGATTCACAAGAAGTAGAATCATATATGCCTAGAAAAGCATGCCATAATTGGTTGTGCAATAGGTCATATGTTAAGGCCTAATTTGTGGAGCCTTACCCCTTAATTGGGGTATATTGAATTAGTATTTTTATTTTATTTATGTCGGCTTGGGTCCATTAGTTGTAATTGTACCTCCTAGTCTCATATATATACCAAGGATACCTTTTCATTTGGAATCATCTTGTAATTGTGAATTCATATGATGTATAAGGAGGTTTCCCCCTCGAAGAGGCATATTATTTGAATTTATCTATTTTTAAAGGCATTGAGTACTTATTCTTATTTTTTTATGCTATTTTGATATTTTGTTCTTAACATTTGGTATCAGAGCTAGACAATCCTCAGGATTGGCTTCTTCAAAACAAGTCTTCTTGTAATTTTCTCTACAAATTTTTTTATGGAATGTTTCATGATATGGAATTTCTATGGTATAGAGGAGACATATAGCGCTAACGTGGGTACAAATTTCAGATATTTTTTCACTATATTGTTGGGGATACATTCTGTTCAAGTTAGGGTTTTTGACTAGTCCTTAAACTAGTCTGAAACAAGTCTGAAACAAGTCTTCTTGGAATTTTCGTTCCCAATTGTTTTCGACTTGGTTTTAGGTTCTAAAATTTTTAAAGTATGAAGGTGGTATAGTGAGTTATCTTGTGTACAAATTTTCTCCCTTGATTCATTGTATTGTGAAAGTTATATCCTAAGGAAATTAGGGTTTTTGGCTAGTCCAGATTTCATTCTAAAACAAGTGTTCTTGGGAAAATTGTTATATCAGAAATGGAAGACCTCCAAATTGAGTCATACCTATTCCATTGGTTATGGTATGGACTGAAATTATATTGTTAAAAATTTCAATTTCTTAAGTGAAGATAGTGACACATGGAAGTACATACAAGTTTGCTCTCTTGAAAGGGAAAACAATTAGCACATCTTGGGAAAGTTATCATAAAATCCTATTGGATAATCAAATCTTGGTCTAACCTATGGGGTTGGAAAGAAGACACATCAATATGCCTCAGGTAGATATTTTAGAATTAGAATGGTCGAAATTGCAGAGCTACATCAAAAGAAAGGTCAACTAGCAGAACAATCTCCAAATCGGGGTTGTAAAAGGTGTGGTTTTTGTTTTTTGGAAATTTGCATATATTTTGACTAGAAGATCGAATTGGGGTGATTCAAAAAGTGGAATAAAATGGGATAAAAGGAGTATGAAATAAATTTGGGAGAATGTTATGGGTTTTTTAGGTACAGACGTATTTCGTTGTCTTTAAATGTAGGATTTGTCATTACTTGTCAGCACTACAACCTAAAGACTATGTGGTTTGTCCATGTACCTAGAGTATATCGAAAGGCCCCTTTTGAACGATTTCACATTAGACATCACTACTACGGATTTGAGCTCCCACATACCTAGTGTATATCGGGAGACCCCCTAGAATCCTGAGACCAACCGAGTAAGTCTTGTTTCTATAGTACACCGAAAATAACACTCGGGGAGATAAATCTTTAGTACATGGGTATTTGAATAGTACAATTAAGGGCATGGTAAAGACTCCTTAGTTAGTTCCTTGTGATATTTGAAAGAGTACTATTGTTGGAACCTGCACGTATATCAGAGAGATATAGCACCTTATAGTCACGTGTTTGTGAGGACCTCTACCTAAGCCAATTATGAATTCCTACCTTGCAGTGATACTTGGCCAACATGCCACAAAAAAGGGAACTTATACACCAAATAAGCCCTCAGACAGTCCTACTTGGACTCTTGATGAAGATGAAGAAATGTGCAAGGAGATAGATGATTTAAAAAAGAAGGAAGTAACAAAAGATGAACTACAAAGGACGATATATTCAACTGAAGCTAAGCTGGAAGAAATGATGGATGCTAAGATGGATGGCTTAAAAGAGGAGATCATGGAAGGGTTGAAAAAATTTCTAATAGATAGGGCACATGAAAGTGACAATGTATCCCATGAAATTCATGATGAGGACACAAGGAAGATGAATCAATATTGGAGAAACTCTAGGTTTGGGTTGAAGACCAACCACTTTTCTAAGCTCGATATGATAAAGTTTTATGACAAGGATCCAATCACATGGATACTCCAAATGGAGCAGTTCTTTGATCTACACAATGTGCCTCAAAGACAAAAGGTACGAATTGCATCCTTATATATAGAACCTAATCAATTTGTGTGGTATCAATGGATTTGTTCTCTCAAATCACTTTTCACTTGGACAATTTTCACAGAAGAAATGATAGCACACTATGAGGATATAAGGAGAAATACATTCTTCATCCAATTGATAAATCTCAAGAAAAAACGTTCAGTTGTGGAGCACATTGAGAACTTCCAAAGATTGAATATAAAGGTAGCATATATTCCAGATGACCACCTGATTGATGTCTCCATAGGAACTTTAAAGGATAACATTCAACATGAGGTTCTCCTTTGGGAACCCAAATCATTGGATAATGCGTTTAGGGTGGCAAGAAATGTTGCAAGTAAAAATATGGCTATGGATACTAGAAGGACCACCCCTAACATATAACGAGAGAATAATGCACCTTCTTCTAAACCACCTCAACCTACAAGGTTAAAACCTCAACAATTGGATGAAATAAAAGAAAAAAATTTATGATTTAATTGTGATAGAAAGTACAGTAAGGGACTATTGACGCTTGAATCCTTTAAGAACGAAACATAAACCTTATGAGGACACTAGTACCCCTTCATTTTTAGAGAGGTGGTTCTCCCCTTTGGCTAAAAGATATATCTTTAAATATCTTGGAGTAGGGAGAGTGCTAGACCTCAAACCCCAAATCTTAATTGCTTGGATTTAAATGAAAATGGTTCTTCAATAACCCAATATGATCTTTATGTGAAACACAAGTCTTTTTACAATAATAAAATATTGAAGGAGGGATTCAACATTAGAATTAAATTGTGATCAACATCACACACATTCTTCTTAATCATATATAAATACATCCATGTCTTATTCATGAAAAATAGTAGACAGTAATTTGATCATCTCAAAGAATTTTAAAAGAGTATTGTTATCAATATCAAAAGAGAATTTGATAGTTCAACCTCAAATATCTCATACTTAAAACTCAAAGTTACAAGATACAGTCAAGATCAACCCCGAAGCAATCATTTGTGGAGTTTTATTCATGAAATATGTTCTTCATTACAAAAGGTTTGACAGCCATGTATGTGGCTAAAAATACTCCATCATCATATAATAAAATACCTTAGGATAATATAAGAAAAACACTCAACAACTCAGCCTTGTGCCCAATTCTGAGATTCAGGCATAAAGCTATGAGAAGTGGTGTAAAAGAATAGAAAGAATGGAGAAGATGGAGATTTATTTATTTTGATCAGAATCTTGATTGTGTATCCATGGATTTACCTTCTTCTTCCTTTGATATTTTTCCCTTCCTCTCTCACAATACTAAATCTTTGACCCTTTGATGAAGCCTCTCTTCTCTTTTTAAGAAGATATTTTCTAACTACTTGAGTAGTTAGGGTTTTCTTCCTCTCTTGAAATTCTCTTACAAGTTTCTTATTGGAAAATTCACTTTCATTAATGCCTCATTAATTCCTCATTAATGAACTCACATTGTTAATATAAGTATATTGAAAATGGCTCCCTCTCCTTTTTTAATAAAAGTTTTTAATTAAACTTTTATTTTTAAAATTTAATTAATTTTCCATTAAATGAGGACAACTGTAATTTAATTTTATGGAATTGAAAACAAACATTTTATCCATGTAAACCATATCTTTTATTCTCTTAATTGTCTCAGCTTTCCAACGATATAAAATTTTTCCAAATTTGTCGCCCGGATCTCAAGATATGAGCTCATGAAGTTGAGTTGTCACACAGGCCTATTAAAACTTGAGGCCGACTGATATTTTAATTCCTGAGAAAATTGTATCAACTTTCAGCACTTGAAACCTATAACATCATCTTCTACATCTAAATACCTTTCCAATGGTATAAATTTTGCGTGATTATGACACTCGGAACTCAAGTTATGGCCTCCGCAAGATCAACACTCAGCCATCGTCGATCAAAATTGATGGGCAAATGTGGGCCCTTGGATGAATTTCGTGCTTCCCTTCATAAAATTTGACTTTTTGGTTTAAAAGTATATCCCACATGCATTGGGATATAATATTCTTCATGATATATAATACAAAATGTTTGATACACTTAGCAAGAAGCACGAGAAGAGAAGAAATTATGGAGCTTGGAGGATTCTATCCTTGGAAAATTGCCGAATAATAATTTTTTGGAATTCTGTCATCATCCACCTCATGCCACATCATCAATGAGTCACACCCATGTGTCATCACGAGAATGGTCCAAAGCATCACCATATTTCATCACATGGTTTCCTGCCATGTGTCACCATTTGATTGGCTTCCATGTCACTGCCATGTGTAACCACCTAACATTTTCCATGTGTCACCATGTGGTTGGTTGTCATGTCTCATAACCTCATTCATTTCCATGTTTCATATTCTCATTCACTGGTTTTCATGCCTTGGAACAGATTTGAGAATTTGGCTAAGTATGTGAGATGGGACAAGAGGGGATGAGGGAGAGGTGGGTTGGAGGGTTTGCGGGTTTGTGGCGGTGAGGGAAGGGAGGTGAGTGAAGTTAACCATGAATTTTTTGTGAAAACACTAACCCTCCAACCCACGATTAGATGAGTGTTCCAAAGAAACTAAGTATATAAGGGAGGTTGGTAGGACGAAAGAGAGTTTGAAATAGGAATATTTTCATGAACCTACCAACCCAGGAACCCACAAACCTGCGGTTATGGATGATTGAAAATATGTTAAGTGTGGAAAGGCAATCAATTAGACTTGCATGTAGAAGAGATAAAGTACTTAGGGGATTGGCACTCGTGACAAATTTGATGGTCACAGTGTGGATCATGGAACTTTGGGTGCAAAATGGAGATCATGAAACTTGGAGGATGAGGGCTTGAACCCGCTAACCCACGAAGTTGAGAAAATCACTAAGTGTAATGTAGCAACAAACTTATGACATGGGAAATTGGATGGATATGAAGGTCCGCCAACCCGTGAACCCACGAACACTGAAATATGACTAAGTATGGAAAGAGATATGTTGAGTGAAAATTCTAAGTATGGTAGCATTGTAATATAGGAGAGGAGAGCATGATACTTAGAAAGATTCTTCAAAATCGAACCTATGGATAAGATCTTGAGTAACTTAGTCATATTAAAACATATTTCGGATCTAAAAAATCCATGGCACAACTGAGACTGAGGGCTGTAGAGTGAACTTATAAAAGTTCAAAAATAAGTCTTCTTTTGATATCAAGTCTTTTAAGAATCCAAGAATAGGAAAATAGAGATGACCAAATTTTGGCAAAAACTGGCTCCAACTGTGGGACAGTGACCCCCTATGGGTTACTGAGAACACCAGAATCTCAAGACCAGTTGCCTTCTCTATTGGGCTATGGAGTCATCTTCAAAATGAACTCTTATCATGTTTCTTCTTTCATGGATTTATCTTCAAACTTCAATACAAAGACTTCCTTATTATGCAAAATTGAACTGAAGAAACAAAAATATATACATACGTGATCTACCTACCCTAACTTACTTGAAAGAAAGGGGCACCTTAGGTGTAGGTAGATTTCCAATGGAGCCTTTCAAGCATTGATCTAATTTTTGGAATAAACTCCAACATTATGAGATATGTTGGGACTTGTACCGATGAGTCAAGGGCACTCTCAATATGTACTGGAGAAAATTTATACCAAGTATGGTGAAGATTTGATTGCATTGTTTGGCCAACAATGCTCTGGAACCATAATTCAATAAAATCAATTATTTGCTGAGGATTTTTCGACATAATCATGCATTCATCATTTTCTTTATTTAAAACCACTTCCAAGGTTATTGATTCATCAAAAATCTCTTGAGAAGATTCTTCTTTCTTGTAAAGGTGATCTTG
Organism: Picea mariana; assembly: GCA_032191745.1. NCBI lineage: Eukaryota > Viridiplantae > Streptophyta > Pinopsida > Pinales > Pinaceae > Picea > Picea mariana. The sequence goes on from JASDQU010945356.1 coordinate 22,744, forward strand.
TTCATCATTCTTCTCGAGATTCATTTTTTCCATCAATTCTTCTTGCTGCAAGTTATCTTGTGATGTTTCATCATCTATCACAAGGCTGAAATATTCTTGTGTATTTGGTGAAGGCTCCTCAATTTCATTTTCAAATTTGTTGCTCGAAATGTCTTCATATGGAGTATATAGAAGACTAAAATTTTCTTCTTGTAATTTGGAATTTTCATCTTCCTTTTCAGCAACATGACTTGACTTAGAAATTGCATCCACTCTTTGATTAGATTCTTCTTTAAAATTGGTGATTTTGTTATCTTTCTTCCATATGGGAGAGGATGGGTGGGAAGAAACATTTAAAACATCATCAAAAACATATGGATGCACCTTTGAAATGAACTTTTCTGCAAATTAATCTTCTAACACATCCCAACTAGTAATGGAGTTAGGCATTAATGAACTATACCATTCAAGAGAATTCTCTCGTAGAGTTTGTTGGAATAATATATATGTAAAATTGTCTCCAGTGAGGTTGAAATCATAACATGTACCTTTAAATTTAATCAAATGTTTCTATGCATCTTCTGAAGCATATCCAAAGAATGCAGAAAAATTTTCAATAGGAATATTGGGCATTTGAAAGTCTATTTCTGGTAGATTTAAAGGGGTATTATGAAATCGCCTCCTTCTTTGAGTATTTCTCCCTTTTGACGAATCTTGCAAATCCATTGATGGGATTGATGAAGAATATAAAGAAGCATTATGAAATGAATGAATCCCTTCATTTTGAATTTTTTCAATGGAGTTTCCATGGATTTCATTCTCTCGGATATTTGTTGCTTCTCGTTTATTTTTGAAATTACAAAAAAGGTGAGCCATGCTTAAAATAAGAAACAATTTTCTTGAATCTTCTTCTCGAAACTTTGAGTGATGGATATTTTTGGTTCCTCAAATATCTTGAAAATAAATCATCCCCAGTATGGTCGCCAAAAATGTTGATTCTTGAATCTGTCATGACCAAAATGAAAACCGCATGAGGACATTAGTCCCCATTTGTTTTTAGAGAGGTGGCTCTCCTCTTTGGCTAAAATATATATCTTTAAATATCTTTGAGTAGGGAGAGTGCTAGAAAACAAACTCCGAATATTTATCACTTGGATTTAAATGAAAATGGTTCTTCAATAACCCAATATAATCTTTATATAGCAAAAATATTTTTACAGTAATAAAATATTGAAGGAGGGATTCAACATCAGAATTAAATCGTGATCAACATCACAGACAATCTTCTTAATCATATATAAATACATCCATGTCTTCTTCATGAAAAATAGGAGATAATAATTTGATCATCTCAAGTAATTTTAAAAGAGTACTGCTATCAAGATCAAAAGAGAATTTTATAGGTCAACCTCAAATATCTCATACTTAAAACTCAAAGTTACAAGATACAGTCAAGATCAACCCCGAATAAATTCTTTGTGGAGTTTTATTCATGAAATATGTTCTTCATTACAAAATATTTGATATCCATGTATCTGTCTGAAAATAATCCATGATCATATAAGAAAATATCTTAGAAGAATATAATAAAAACACTCAACAGCTCAGGCTTGTGCCCAACTCTAAGATTCAAGCATAAATCTATGAGAAGTGGTGTAGAAGAATATAAAGAATGGAGAAGATGGAGATTTATTTATTTTGATTAGAATATTGATTGTGTATCCATGGATTTACCTTATTCTTCCAATGATCTTCTTCTCTGGCGCTGTCACAATATTTTTTCTTGGACCCTTT
>JASDQU010945357.1:8157-18853 GCA_032191745.1 Picea mariana
AGTTCTTGAACCATTTTCTCAATTTCATTTTTTTGGGAAAAGGGGTGACGATAGGGATGGATATTGGGAGGAAGGCTTCCTGGGACAAGGGGAATGGAATTATCATGAACACCATGGGAAGGAGGGAGTCCCTGGGGAGTGGAAAAAACCACTTTATTTTTAGAGAGGATGGATTGGAGGTCTTGCGAAACAGAGGGTGTCTCAGTTGCTTGTATGGCATGGAGTTGGGAAATAACGCCAGAATGACCTTTTTTAGCATATTTTTCATGCGATGGAACTAATGATCTCTGGGGAACTATCAGTGATTCCTTGGAACTTATATTATTGGCCCTCCTAGTCGAATTGCATGGTTAATTCCTTAAAATCCATGAGAATGGGACCCAAAGTCCTTATCCATTCTACACCCAACACAATGTCAAAACCGCCCATGCCGATAGGAAACATATGAGATTTCAGGTGGTAGTCACCAATTTGGAGATGCACATTTTCACAACGCCCTCCACATTTCATGGACCCGCCATTGGCAATCATGATTTGGAAATTATTGACAGCACGGATATAAATTATTGACTGCACGGATATAGAAATTAGTTTCTTGGGAAATACGGCGATGAATACAATGGGTGCTTCCACTATCAACAAGAATGATGACCTTTCTATGCTTGATGTAACTAATTAGCTTGAGGGTTTGGGGAGCAGAGAATCTAGTGAGCGCATTTAGGGAAATGAGCAGTTCTACTTTGGGAGGGTCTGAGGGAGGGGTTATGTCAGTGGGTTCAGGTGACACAGACACCATGGGAGCTTCAACATCCTCTTCCAAAACATCCTCTGATATTTCCATAAAAAGATTTTGTTCCTTAAACTTGTGTCCCGAAAAATATTTTTCATCATAATTATAACAAAGGCCTTTGAGTTGCCATTCAGCGATTTCGGCCCTGGTCAATTTTTGGATCTTTAATGGAGTGGAAGGAGTGGGATTTACTGGTTTAGTGTGATGAATAAAGGAGGGTTTCCAATTTTGAGAAAATACAACCTGTTGTGCTTCCTTATATCTTTTAGTAGCCTCCACCCAACTCTGAGGATGAGCTATGAGGACATGGGAATGAATCTCAACCTTGAGGCCACTGATAAAACATTCTCAGAAAAAAGCATCAGACCTGCCCTCTGTACAAAAATCTAGTTGTTCAAAAGAATCTATAAAGTATTCCACCATGCCAGATTGTTTTAACTTTGTCAAATGGCCTAAATGGTTGGTGTCAGTGACAAAGCATTCATAAACCTCTGCCACAAAGTGTTTCCAAAAAACATACCCTTGGCAAGAATTTTTTCTCCATTGTCACCATTGACAATGTTCTTGATCTAGATGGAGAACACAATACTGGAGTTTAGCCAAATCATCTGTAATTTCGTACAAAGATAAATATTGTTCCATTTGAGTTACCCAGCCAGTGGGATTTGAGCCATAAAATTTTGTCACATCCACACGCGGAAGGCGTAGGTCACGCTGAAAGTGATGGGGCTGAGAATTATGGGAATGAAAGGAAGTTTCACCTTCGGTATGCAAAGGTCGGTCAAATAAGGGAGGATCTGCAGGGATATGCAGCTTGGTGCAGATCATCGTAGTGACAGATTCAAGTTGGGTAGTTATGTCTTGTTTGAGGTCTTGTTTAAGTTCCTCGATTGAGGCGGCGATGAAGGAATGCATGTTTTTATTAATGGTGGCAATATTGGCACTAATATGTCTCACTTATTGTTGGGTTTATGTGAAATTAGAGTGCAAGGTATTGAAGCGAGCTTCCAAGTCTTGGCTATGGGTATGGGCCATGATGATGAGGGAACCGAAAAGGGGCGGATGGGGTCAAAAATAATTATGAAAAATTATAGGTATGAATGTGATAAGGGCGAAGAGAGAAATCCAATGGAATAGGTCTCAAATAATGGTGCCAACAGGATCGAGACTTTTTTTTTTTTACACCTGCGGAGTTATACTCCAATCTGGAGAATACTGTAGTGATGAAATGCCCAAATGCTTAATCATGAATAAATATGTAGTAATTTGGAAACTCGAATGCAGGAGACACAGTTGTGTGGCAATAAATCTTGTTTGTTTTGTTTTTTGTTTATGTCCCCAAGGGTTAGGTATTCAAGGGTTTTCCCTATGCTATATCTCTCAGATATACATGTGGGGTCCAAAAGTAGTACTTGACCCAATATATCAAGGCACCAACTAAAGATTCTAGACTGTGCCCTTAGCCGTACTACCTGACTACCCAGGTACTAGAGAGTATATTCCCAAGTTTTTTTCTTAGTGGCACTATAGTAGTCAGGTGGTCAATCATTTTATCTAAAGAGGGCTTCAAGAAATCTAGGTCGATCCGTATACAGGTGTTTTCTAATGCACTACCACTCGAAGGGGTACCAACAAGGGTTACAAGGGTGGACAACATATGTGCGCTTAAGTACCACTTGTATTTCCTGCGTGTATGAATCCTCGGCCATGGGTTTATGTGTGTAACGATGGATCTTTGTAGCTTAAAGACGTCGGATTATGTCTCTACCCTGAAAAAAAATTAACCCATAATTTTCTGCCAAGGAAAGTGCTATGATACCACTTGTAATATTCGAGATATAAAAAGTATGCAAAACATAAATAAATAGCTAGAAATGGCAGATGAACAACAATATAACCATAATAACACCACAACAATACCAAGATGATACCAGAATAACACAGAAAGATCACTTTGATTACTAAGAGAAATGTTCACTTGTCTCTTCAAGGGGGCAACCTCCAGCAGAGCAGAGCTCAATTACAATAATATCCAATACAAAAGTTATCATACCCTCGACTCCTATTTATACTAAATATGTCTATCAAAATAACCATCTAGAGGAAGATCCTTCCATAATCGAAAGCTTCTATTAGGTATTCTTACATTGGATGTATTCTTCCTTATTGTTAGGCCTTATTAATATTGACATTTATTACATCGGAATATATTATTCTACCTATGTGAGGGGTTAGGTCCCTAACAACCATATTTTGATATTCTTCTTTTTTATTTCTATGGGACAACTTCAACCTTGTATGTCTCAAAATCAAAAAACCATCTTCGCAGTCTTCTCTTTACTCCATCTACTTCATCAGAGTTAATTCTCTTGCAAATCACTCTTACAACTAGTACAGTAGGGTACTTGTTTGGATGATAAATCCATATTAACCCTTGTTTACATCAATGACAACATAACACCATGTCCAACATTCTCCCCCTTTGGAATTGATGGCAACAAATTAAAAACTCTTTATTTTAACTGAGTTTTACTATTTATTCTCCCCCTTTGCTAGCAATGAAAGAAAGGACATTTCTCTGATCCTCCTGAGTTTTTACTCCCCTTGAGGTTATACTCCCCCTTCCCATGTGCTCCTTCTCTAATGAAGCTTGTGTAATTCAATTATATATGGAGATTACCCTTAATTTATTTCTAAGGTATGCAAAAGTAATCTTGGGTAAAGGTTTTGTGAATATATTTGCAATTTGTTCTTTAGTATCCACATATTCCACTTTAACAATTTTTTTAGAAACTTGTTCCCTTAAGAAATGAAATTTAATTGGGATATGCTTGGTTTTTTAGTGCATTATAGGATTATTAGAAAGGTTTATGGCACTAGTATTGTCACAGTTAAGAAGAATTGGATGATCATATTTTACTTGTAAGTCTTCTAGAGTTTTTTTCATCCAAATTACTTGAGTGCAACAAGAGGCACCAACAATATATTCATCGTTTGTTGTAGATAGTGATATGGAGGGTTGTTTTTTACTTATCCATGACACCAGAGATTTTCCTAGGAAAAATGCACCTCCACTAGTTCTCTTTATGTCAACCACACTTCCACCCTGGTCTGCATTAGTATATGCAGTTAATGTGAAGTCTTCTATTTTTGGATACCATAACCCAAAATCCAAGTTGCCTTTGATATATCTAAGAATCATTTTAATTGACTTCATATGTGTCTCTTTAGGTGCAGATTGAAATATGACCACTAATCCTACAGCTTTCATAATGTCTGGTCTTGTTTTTGTTGCATATAATAGGCTACCAATCATTGATCTATACATGGTTTGGTCTACTTCTAAGGATTCATCATATTTGCTTAGTTTGCATCCTGTAATCATAGCAGTGCTCATAAGTTTACAATATTCCATTTGAAATTTCTTCAACATTTCTCTAATGTATTTGGCCTGAGATATGAATATTCCTTTTTCTTATTGTGAAACTTGTAATCCTAGGAAGAATGTCAATTCACCAAGCATTGACATCTTGAATTATTTTTGCATTTTTGTAGCAAATTGTTTTCTCATAGGATCTAGATTCCTTCCAAAGATGATATCATCCACATACACTTCATCAATAATAATACTCTGATTTTCAATTTTGATATAAAGATTGTTGTCATTGGCTCCTCTTTTGTATCCTTGTTGTTATAGTTGATTATCAAGTCTTGAAAACCATGCCCTGGGAGCTTATTCGAGACCATACAATGCTTTCTTTAATTTGCAGACATGGTCTTTATTTTTGGATAACATAAATCCTTCAGGTTGTTCTATATAAACTTCTTCTTCTATATTTCCATTTAAGAATGTTGATTTGACATCCATTTGATATATTTTGAAATTATTAAAGCATGCAAATTCCAATAACATTCTGATAGATTCTAATTTCGATAATGGGGCAAATGTTTCCTGAAATTCAATCCCTTCTACTTGTGCATATTATTTATGTTGAAGAAAAGATATGAAATGATCTTACTCAAGCGTTTTCAGATTTTGCTTGGCTAAAGAAAAATAGACGGAAATCTCACCCTATGTTTATAGCCAACAAAAATAACATCTTCACTCACAAGTATTAATTACGAGTGCTTAGGCTAGTCTTTTATCAATAAAAAGCTTACTGGAAATTTACATTTTATACAATTTTCTGAGCATATTAATTGTTGAAATAAATGTAAATATAGAAGTAAAGTCACCAAGATGAGAATCAAGACAAATGAGACATAAATCAATCTTGTATTTCATTCCAATTCACCAAAGAGTCATTTTCTTTACAAAATCTCATACAGAAATTTTGGACCAAAGTCAAACTTAGACATCCCCAATGGAACATACAAAAGGACCTCTAACAGAAAACCAAAACTAAAATCTAAAAGTTGGATCAGCTTGCCACAGATTGTTTCCCACTCGACTCTGCACAATAGCCTTTGTTAGTCATGAAAACTAATTCACAAATAGACAAGTCTACACAGACTATCAAAGATAGATCAACACCTCTAAAAAAAAGTGTCTGAATGATGTAATTCAGCCCTGAATATTATTTTCTACAATAAGACCATGTTATCATAAAAGAGAATTAGGCTTGTGATGAATAAATGAATGAATGAAAATTGAACTATCTGTTCATAAACTCAAAGAGAAAACCTTAGTATGTTTCTTCTTCTATACCTCCTCTTGTTCCTCCATTTCATTTTGCCTTTAAGTAAATCAGAATTGGTTGAGGTAGTTGAACCACCTCATTAGTTAAGTTAAATAAAGATTCAACCAACTTTTTAGTTAAGGGGGAAAAGTAATAATCATAATAAGGGTTATAAATAAATAATAACTAGTAGGTGGGACCCCGTGTGACTCCCTTAGATCATGACAATTATAACATAACTAGTTAGTTAAGAAAAACACACCTCCTTGTGGCTCCCATCATTATATTCACATTTGAAAATTTAGCTCATGATATTTGAAATTATTTTCAAAGAAAAGTATTACTCATATATCCAAAAATAAAGATGTCCAAAAATTCTTGAAGTCAACTTCATCAACAATAGATAAAATAAAAACTCAAAACCATATTTCCAACTCTGAGATGCAATCTTTCCTTGATTGTTGTTGCCACTCTTTGATTTTCTCAAATTTTCCTTTGGTTGTGTTGAGCCTTTAGGCCTAATTTCGTTGAACACATGGAAACAATTGTCCCTCAAATGCATCCGGGAAGACATGGATTTGTCAGAGCCATTGGAGGGTGAGGAAGGGCCAGCAGTGGCTTTTCCTTTGTCAAGGGCATGGTGGGCCTCGGTTTTCAACCTTTTTCTAGCATGAGAGGACTGCACTAGTGAGTGGGGAGTAGCTTGGACAATGGGTTTAATAGGCGGAGCAACAAGTAGGGATAAATTAGGCTAGCCATGATGTTGGGAGACTACCAGGTGGACAATCCTTTGCCATCCATAATTTTTAAGAACCTCAGGTTGCAATGAGACGTGAGGAGGCATAGGGATACCAGGCACTTGTGGAACTTGGAAAGGAGCCCTTTCAGGCCTGGTTTGGACCACTCCTTGCCCAATCCAATTGAAAAATCAAGCTTGAAACAATTGGCCAAGCTCTTGTGAGTCATCATCAAAATGTATGGAGAACCTAGGCCTTCTTGGGCCTCTGTTTCCTCGTCCATGGCTACCTCGACTGAAAAAACTCATTCATGCATCCATGATTGATTAGCCAATAGTCTTTTAAATAACCATACATGAAAACTATTAAAAATATGAAATACATTTGGCTCAACAATGTATTAGACTCATGCAATCCAATCCATACAAATTGTTCTATTGTTTATCAATGAGCAGGGGGTGAATAAAGGGTCATGGGATATGTGAGGGGTTTGTATTGAGTGAAAATGATATGATGAGGGAGGGGAAAAATGGTTACTTCTCAAGGAAAACAATAATCAATTGCAAACCAAAGAAAACATCAATGTTATTCAACCAAGACATTACTACTGTCAACTGCTTCAACACAGAGTTTTTCTTCACTGTAATCAATTTTAGAACAGGGAGTGAAAAATGAATGTGGGAAGGCGATGGGGTTGTAATTAGTGAAAAGAGAAATAATGGTGGGGAATGAGAGTGCGTATTGTTCATAAAATTAATCAAGTAATCCATATAATAATTATGTTAAAAGGAGATACACCAACCAAATGATCATTGTGCCCGAATAACAATCACTCTGTATTAACCAGTTCATTGTTCATAGTCAAATATCTAACACGGTGCCATCAACAAGATAGTATGCATTCCACAACAATCTATAAGGGAGTTATGTTCCTCTTATTTATCCAATTAACATCTTATAACAATTCTCAAATGTATAATAGTAACCATTTCTACTTTGATAATCATCAAAATCAACCATTGCCCACACATTACTTCAATCATCAAATACACTCAAAAGTCGTGTTTCAAAACTTCCAATGAAGTTATATTGTCACTAAAACCAGGCCTATCATTTAAATGCATGATATTTGTTAAACATACATAGTCGATAGCCAACCTAATCATCCAGACTTAAATTGTAAAACCCTGACTCATCATTTAAACAGACGGACAACAGCCACCATTCCAACTCATGCTATGTTGTAGAAAACCCAAAATAATTCAATCAATGCAAGTGAAAATCTGTGACTGTACAAGCTCAATTCAATGTGACTTTAAATAATAAAAATGTTGGGCTATCCATCCAACACAATGAAGCAGCAACGGCATGCCTGACTTCATAAAACAAATAATCAAATTGCAACAAGGCCATGTTTAAAACTCTGCGACTATCTCTGAGTGTGCAACCCAAAATATCCATATCATACACATTGAGAAGCCACCCAAAAAACCACAATGCAACATTCCCATTTTACAATTCTAAACCCACAGTCACGGTATTAACTCAACCCATCGTGTCAAGCTATCAATCTAATACAATATTGCTTCAAATTAATCAAACTGTAATCAACCATGTTGTGTAAAACTCAAGCTCATCCCTAATGACGCAATCGAATAACCATACCACATACAGTGGATTGATTTGCTATAGTCATCCCGGTTGTAATAACCATTTGGCCCCAAAAAAAATCATAGTTACAGTGACCATTTATTCGTGGTGTAGGAACACCACACATACAAATGCATTATGCGCGAACATCATTAAACAATTGTAACCAATGTCGAGCTAACATCCAAATAATATTTAGTGAAAAAAGACAATAATTGTGTATCAACCAATCAACCAATTCAATGCTGAGCCTATACTTGTACTGTCATAACAATCAACAACTGACCTACATGTTGTGGCAACCACACATACCCATGCATCTACATGAAGCGAGGTTGTGACTTTCTCGATTAAAACAATACTGGGTTATCAAACACAAGGAGAGTACTGTGTATTTGGAAAAATTCAATTAACAATGTAGGGTTAAACTATTGTAATAACACAGGCAGTGACTAGATACCAAAACCAACACGATTGTCACATAACCAATTTGGCAAGTTTTTACTCAATTCGGTCGACAATACATACCAATCAACAATAGCCAATAGTAAACCCGACAGGTGCCGACGCTCTTCTCTATCAACCCTTATACTAGAGGAGTTAAGGGTTTGCTTTGTGGCCAAGACAGGGAGACCAAAGTCGACTCTTCTCTATGGTGAAAACCTTCGATACCAATAGCATATACACAGAGAACATCACAACTTACTCCATGGAAAGGGTGACGAAAACATGTGACAGGAGAGGCTATAAAAAAGGAGTGAGTCTCCAATTTGGCCTGGTAATGATACTTAACACACACAAGGTATAACCCTCATGGCTCTCTAGTCAAACAACCATGACACTAAGGTGAAAACAGGGTCAAGAAAGAGAAATATAACCTATTGCACGACCATTAAAGGTGACAACAACCTGATGCCCAAGTGAACAAAACACAGTGACAGAGTGCTTCCAACTATTAAACCCCATAAAAAGACAAAGACTGGATAAAACAATACGAAAGCGTGAGGACATCTAGCCACCCAAAACTAAACAAAACCCTCCAACCAAACTAGAAAGGAAGACAGAGAGCCCTTATGGTTGTTAATACTTTGGATTACCAATAACACTATGACTCCAAACATTAGTGCAGAGAAAACCATCAACGCTCCATTTCAAAATCACAATTTTACAAGTTGAAATACTTAAGGAAATTACAAACCAATACACCTAAGCCAGTATCCATTTCATAACTAGTGTAGACTCATGGATGGGAAAAAAAAGACATACCTGTGATCAAACACCTTAAAACTTAAGTTGGTCGAGCGGTTCCTCTGTGCTAAGAAATCGGAGCATAACCACAACAACAAGGTTGAACAATAGCCCGACTAGGGTGGTGGCCAGCGGAAGGAGTAAGGGAGACATGCATTAAATTCACATTGCCTCCACCCACAATCAATTAATTCATTAGTACATGCCATCCATTAACCATCAACCATTCATTTAAACCATGTGTTGGAATCTGCATCTATTACTTGTCAAATGTGCCTCCCACATCATACCTTCTATTTCCAATTTGACCATATTACATATCAACTACATAATCCAATAAACCATGTATCAAATCATCACCAATAGCACGATCCACGTCAACTTATTCCATAACATAATCACCATGCATATCAACTATATAACTCAAAACAAATCGCATAGCTATTAACTTAATAGCTAGGATAGCAACAACTCATTAAAAAATGATGCATTTAGTATAGTATATATCAAGGTTTTAGTTTCTTCCTTTTGCTTTTATATTTCCTTTTTCCTTTTTCTAATTGATTGTGTATGTTATTGCTAACATGTTTATTGTGAAGGTCTCCTAGTAATAGATTTAACAATAGATAACAGTGATAACAAGGATAACATAGGTCGTTGTGAAATCAACTTGAACCTAGAGCAGCATGAAAACCATAGAACATGCCTTATCCATCGCCAATAAAATAGATTATATCACCATGTAAGCAGTGTCGAATAGTGGCACAACATCAAATAAGCATCGGACATGATCTCCAATCTACAAGGGGGTCCCACCTACTAGTATTATTTAGCTTTTATAATAATATCCTTTAGCAACACTTTGCGGGCAAAAAAATCGTTGTGATTTTTAATGGTCAACAAACTGGTGACTCCATAGGGAAATTTGTTTTCAACATATTTAGAACTCATAACTCTTGGTTTCACAGAACAAGAACAGTAGGCCAAGAAGATATAACCAAGAAGATTATGCAACAGGGGGAAGTGAGCAGATTTAATGGAAAGATGACTGGGAATTTGGCAATAATTCATGAATAGTGTCAAGTATGAAGGGTTTTTTCCATTGTATGCATAATCATTTGACTAGGATCTGCTCTCACTGTAAGGAAAAAAAAAATAGACGTGCTCTTAAAATCTCAATGGATGAAGAAATGGCAAGAAGAAGCGAGAGATAACCAATTCTTTACTAGATAGCAGTGGAAATATCTGACAATTTCAAGGGTCCTTCAGAGGAGACATCCTAAAATATGTGTAAGATTGATTGTTATTGAATAACAATGCTTTGCAAGAGTTTCATTGTGGGAGAATCGATCCAACATCCTATCTTGACCAAATTAACTAAAAGATGATAGGAAATAAAATCATGACAAAAGTAAAAATGCATAAATTAAAATAGCAGCAATAAAAGAAAAAAATAAAGAAGTGGAAAGAAAAGATTCGAAACGAAAGGCGGGAATTAAACTATTGTAAAGCAGAAAAGAAAATAGCGCAGAAATGAAATCAGAGCTAAGCTACTAATATACAGAAAATCCAATCAGCGTTAGAACTTTTCA
>JASDQU010945359.1:5754-18905 GCA_032191745.1 Picea mariana
TTTTGGGAGGAAGTTGGAGATTGACAACCAACTTTCCCACTATTTAAACAAGGCCATGTTGAGGCCAATTGGTCATATTTTAGAGCTTTTGAACAACTTTTGGACGGTTTTGGAGAGCAAAGATGCTGAGGCAAAGCCAGGTCTAAGCCAGTTTGAGGCAAGGAAGCTGTTGAGGTAGAGATGCTGTCGGATGATTTCTGAGAGCTCGGGACATCCGTTTCAGGTGCCGTAAGTTGTGCAAGATTCTAGAGATCATGGCGAACAAGACCAGATCAGTCTAGAATCCAATCGGCATTGTAAGATGTACTAATAAGCTTTTGAAAAGAAATCGAGAAGCCTCCCTCACAGAGAAAAGGCCCGGAGACGTAGGCAAAGTTGTCGAACTCCGTTATCAAACTTGTGCATTATGGTTTGTTGTTTTTCATTGCATTTCAGATTTGCAATTATGTTAATGGCTGTATAATTCATTTTCTTTTTCTCGCTCTTTCGTTAAGTTTCCCAATGGTCAATTAATGCATGCAAATAAAAACTCAACCATAAGTCATTTCGAAAAATCCTGACGGATCACCGCTCCTGCCACCCTAGGGTTTCCCTTTGATGCTCTATCGAAGTAGAGAATATGTGTCTGTTTCTCATTGCGCCAGTGTAAGAAATCAGAGTCTTCATGAAGCTATGAGGAGGATCTCATTAGAGAGGGGGGGTGGCAAATGGGAGGTATGGAGGGGGAAAATGTGGAGATCCAATCATATTCTAAGGTGGAGGAGGGGGTGAAGGAGATGGGTTTGGATTTGGAAAGGAAGAATTCAACGATAAGGGCGACGACTTTTTTAGCTACAAGATCTGGTGGGGGGGCGAAGGTTGAAAAAGATGGTCTGATTTCAAGAGAGCCAAATTTTCCAGCAAATGTATTTAGGTAAGGCTTTAAATAAGTCTTTGAAGAGAGGTTTGTTCTTGAAGGAGCCACGATATAGGGATTTCCAGTTTGAGAAAATCTCTCTTTGTTGGGACAACCATCTGATTTTGCTGTGGAGGCCTTGGAGGACTGCTTTCCACACAGAGATAACAAAGGGGAACTGTAGGAAGATATGTTGAGAGGTTTCCTACACATTGCGACACAACTCACATCTGAAAGGACCGTGTATGTTCCTTTTGAGAAGATTTTCATCTGTAAGTAATTTTCCATGTGCCACTATCCAACAAAAATAGATTACCTTAGGAGGACTGTCGTTGTTCCAGAGGAATTCCAGATCTTATCTTTGGGGGGGAGATCTGTTTGGGAGAGAAGTTGTGAATATCCTTGCTTAATAGAGTATATACCATTTCCCCAACATCTCCCATCTTTTAGCGTGTTGAAAATGGGGGCGCAACCTCTCAAAATACTTTGCAACAGATAGGCTGCGTCCTGAAGATTGCTTGGAAGATTTTGAAGGTTCCATCCTATCCAATCACCCGAATCAATGTTCCAGGAAGAGATATCCGAGATGTATTTTTTTCCTTGCGAATCTAGCTAGTTAATGAGAGGTCGAAGTTGAATGTGTTGCCAAAGTGGCTGCTTTCCCATGATGTTATCTGCTCCAATAAGGATCTTCCTGCAATTCCCAGGAATCTAGGTGAGATGACTTTTAATGAGGGGGATGGAGGCAGAAATAAGTTTCCTGATTGGAGAGCCATTGCGCAGGGAGTGTTGTTGTTCTAAACACCTGAGTCTGTCCCCTGCTGAGTATTTCTTCAAGAGAATTGCTTTCCACTAGTCCTTCCTTCCTAAAATAATATTCCATAAGATTTTTTCTCCCATAGCCAAGTTGGAGAGGGTAGGGTCTTTTATGCCCAGGCCTCCATTTTTCTGTGGGTGTTTTACAATATCCCAGTTGACAAGGTGGAATTTTTTTGTTTCGATCTTTCCTCCTTCCCAGAGAAAACGTCTGAGGAGATGGGAGATTGAGGTTTTAATGCTCTGGGGTGCAAGAAGAGAGGAGAATTGAAAGATGGGGAGAGTGGAGAGGAGTGATTTTAAAAGCACAGTTTGACTGACCAGATTGAGCCAGAAGACGCCCCAGTGGTCCAACTTGTTTTTTATTTTATCTAGGATTTGGTTCCAAGCTGAATTAGGAAGATATTTAAGACAGATTGGGATTCCAAGATACCTAAAGGTTTTCCATTTTTCTATAAGAGGAAAACAAAAGATGTTTTCTATTAGGTGAATTGTTCTTGTGGGAATGTTCCAAGTGTAGACATTAGATTTGACACTATTTATGAGGGCTCCCAAGGCTTGGGTGAAATTATTCAGAGCGTTTTTTAATATCTTAGCTATGAAAATTGAGGCACCTCCAATGAGGAGGGTGTCATCAGTGAATTGGGAGTGATTTATTCTCTTTGTCCCATGAGCGATTTTTATACCAGGAATGTCCTTGGAGGCTCGGTCCTTTTCCAGCTTCCTACCAAGGGTTTCTGCCATAATTATGTAGAGGAGGGGGGAAAGTGGGCAGCCTTGCCTCAACCCTCTCGATCTTTTGAATAAGTTTGTTGGTCACCTGTTAATCAGAGGGGCAATTCAAGGCTTGGATATGCAGGCCGAGATCCAGGCTATGAATTTTGGACTAAAGCCAAATTTTCTTAAAACTACAAACAAAAAATTATGTCTCACCCTATCAAAAGCGTTGGCCATGTCAATTTTGATGATCATTCCTTGATCTCCTCGTTCCCTGCTGGAGTGTATGGCTTCTTGGACCAAAATGATGTTGTCAATCATTTGTCTCTTTTCAACAAAACCACTTTGGTTTGGGGAGATAAGCTTATGTAGGAGAGGCTTAATTCGGTTGGCAATGATTTTAGTGATGAGTTTGTAAGAGACATTGCATAAGATATGGGCCCGAATCTAGAAAAAGAGGAAGGATTTGAATCCTTTGGTATAAGCACTAGAAAAGCGGAATTTGTGTTGCCCCCCTGCTTTGTAGATTTTTGGACATATTGGATCATTCTCAAGAGATCTTTTTTGATTATGTGCCAAAATTTTTGATAGAAGTGGGCGCTGAAGCCATCTCGGCCTCGAGCTTTGTCTGGGTGAAGTTGGAATAAGGCTTCATATAGTTCTTTTTCTATGACCTCTTGATTTATCCTGGAATTATCTTCATGAATTACAACAGTCGGGATGTTTAGCAACAAATCTTCTTGTATGTTTAGATTTGCCACGTCTTCCTCAGTTAGTAGGTGCTCAAAATGGATTTTGGCGTCTTCCTGGATTTGCCGAAAGTCGTTTATTTTTGTTCCATCTTCCTTTGTGATCTCCTTCACCTTGTTCTTCTAGAGTCTGGCTTTGGTTTGTCTCTGAAATGATCTTATGTTTCTGTCTCCTGATTTGAGCCAAAGACTTCGAGATTTGAGCCTCCAAGTTTCCTCCTCCGAGTGGAGAATTTTTTGGTATTCTATAAAGTATTGTTGTTCTTTTAGAATAAGAGAGTGAGTGGGGAATCCCTTTTCTATTTCCAATCTATTTTCTTCCATTTCCTTGATTTTATTGCTTTTGACTTCATGTTCTTTTTCTTTGCTGATTTTAACCCATTGCTTGAGGGCCAATTTGACTCTTTTCAACTTCTGCTCTCAGATGTAGTTTGGAGAGCCTTGTATCCAACAAATCCAGGCGTCTGAGACAATATAAAAAAAGTTTGGGTCTGAGAGCCAAAGGGGGTTGAATCTGAAGGGGATGGGGCCGAAATTTTCAAGGGGGAATAGAGTTAGGGTGATGGGTCGTTGGTCAGATCCAGTCTAGGGGAGAATGAGAGAGGAGGAGGAAAGAGACTCCTCAAGGAAGGAGTTTCTTAGGAGAAAATGGTCTAGGCGAGCAATGATGTGCCCAGGTCCTAACCTTCTGTTTGACCAAGTGTAGTGGCCATTAGAAGGCTTATGCCAATTAATTGAAAGGAGGATATGAGATCCTCAAGATGCTCACAAGTGGGGTCTCGTACTTGGATGCCTCATTTCTTTTCTTTAGGGTGGAGGGTTGTATTGAGGTCTCCAGCTATTATAATATCCTTATAATCTAGACTCCCATGAAGATTTTGGAGGGAGGTCCAACATTCAATTTTTTCTTGATAAATAACAGACATATACACATTAAAGACATTCAGAATCTTACCCATAGGAATATGAAGTAGGGTTGTTCTGATCCAGTGCGTTGTAGATCACCAATTTTGCAGAGAGAAGATACTTGGGTTCCACAAGGTGCAAATTCCTCCCGAGGCTCATCTTGCGCTAACTGCCACGCCTTTGCATGAATGCCAGATGTAGTTGCTTTCCTGAAGGATGTTAGTATCCTTCCTTTTAGTCTCCTGGAGGAGGAGGACATGAGGGTTTTCTTCTTTGATTAGGTCATGTATCAACGAGAGCTTGTGTCGGCTCCCTAGTCCCTTGCAGTTCCAAGAGATTGCTTTTATCATTTAGAAGGCTTGGAGTTTCCCCCTTTATGGGGGTTGGGTCCATTCTGATTCCTTGTCTGTCTTGTTTCTTTCTTAGCATGTTGGTCAAGAGTTGTTTTCTTCCCGAGTTTTATTTCCTTCCTGGCTGAGGCTTCCCTCTTTTGCAGATTATATTTTCTACCCACTTTTCTGATGGGGGAGTCGTGAGTATCTGAGTCTGAGCCTTCCTCTAAGATTTGTTCTATTTCTCTGTCCCTAGGGAGAGAAGACGGGTGAGGGGGAGAAGGGGGTGCTGAGTAAAGGTGGGGAGGCGTAGAGGGGTGGCTTACTGGAGAGGCAGGTGGAGGAGTGATATGAGGTTGCGAGGGGGGCGGCTCCACTCGGGGTGGATCGTGATTCAAGTTCAGACTGGAAGGCTCTAAATCTTGAGATGGTTCAGGAAGGGGTGGTGCGGGGATGACTTTAGGATTTTGGCCTTGACGTTGTTGTTTTTTTCCTTTTAGGATGTTTCCATTGTTCAGATTCTTCAGGCAGGGTTTCAGGGGGGGACTTGGGACAATGCTTTGCGAAATATCCATATTCGTGACAGATTTTGCATTTGAAAGGAAGTTGTTCGTAGTCCACTTGTTATAGATAGGTCCATTTGTCCAGAGTGAGGTTAATAGCTTTAGTCAGGCCTTTTTCAATATCAACTTCTACACGAATCCGTGCATAGGCTTGGAGACCATCTTTGGGCTTGGCATGATCGATATACTTCCCGAGGGTATTACCTATAGAGAGAATAGTTTCATTATTCCAACAGTGCAGGGGGAGGAAGGGGAGACGAACCCAAACTGGAATTGCATTAGGGATATCATTCTCGGGGCTGAAATCCGGGGTCCAGCTATTAAGATACATACCTCTGGAGCCCATAAAGTACGGGTCGCTTCTGAAGATGAGATCTCGATTTGATTTGTCTTCGAACAAAAAGGCAAAGTAGCCTCTTCCACACAAAAAGTGCAAAAGGTTTCCTTTCAGGTGGGGTTTATAGTTCTTGTCAATCCAGATCACCATAGCCCGCAGAGAGGGACAAATTCCAGTGAATTGACCTATGAGTGCATGGTCTACGAATTTTAGGGCGAGGGATCTAGAGCTTCCTTATATCTGAACCGAGGGGATTTGAACCAGTTTTTTCATGAACTTTGGAGGGGCATGCTTGGTCGTCTTAGGAAGAGAGGCGATTAGAGAAGCAAAGGTTGCAGCATCCAGGGAGGAAGGAGAAGGAGGTGGTTGGGAGGGGGGGCCCCCGAGGCCCCTCCAGGTGAGGAGGGCATGCGTGAAGAGTCAGGAAGGGAGGATGCGCATCAAAGCCACCTGAGTCAGAGTATTAACAAGGCCTATTTGTTAAAACTAAAATAATTAGAGCAATGTCAAACATTTGAATATATATTTATTAATATGAAGATTATGATCTATTTTAATTTATATCTTGTTAATTGGGTTTAGTTCGAGTAGTTGGGAAGAATGATTTTAGGGTTTACCCTAGATACCATCCTCTAAATGAGGAGAGGCTTTCTCTGGACTGTCTAAACTGTAATGTGTGTGTTAGTTATTTAAATTAATTATGAGAATTAAATTCAAAATAACAGTTAATTTTTCATATAAAAAATTGCAAAATCATAAAAACAATTTCAAAATAAAATTTATTTAGTGTATACAATTTTTTATAATAAATATATAAAAATGAGGTGGCAAGTGTCGAGGGGGCTATTATAAGCCTAGGAGGAACAATAACATTGACTTATGCTTGGATTTATGCTTGGGGACTCATTATAGTATCAAACAATGTAGGAAACAATGCATAGATCCATATTAAACTGGGATCTATCAAGCACCTAGAGGGATCCAATTTCTTTAGGTGTAATTTTATTATTATTATTATATTTCATGACAAATTTTACACGTTGTGTGTAATTGTTTTTTTTAATTGAGCCGACTTTATTTTTATTATTGTTATTTTTTTAATTGAGTTGACTTTAATTTTTTTTTTTGTTTAATTAAACCAACTTTATTTTATAATAATAATTATTGTTATTTTTAATTGAGACCACTTTATGTTTTTTTAATGTATTGTTATTATCTGACTCTAACACCTCAACATCTCTCTCATACACGACTCTAGAACACCTTACTTTGCTGTACAATTAATGCAAGGAAGAAGGTTAGCAATTGAAATGGAGGATTCAAAGCTCATCATTGGCAAAATGGTATCCAAGACTAGTGTTGTTGTTTTTTTAAACTATCAACATTGTATTAATAAAAAAGGCAAAAATATAACTATAAACGTTCTACTGCTGGGTTGCCACGTGGGAAACCATTACAACAGTAAACAGATTCTTCATAGGGCTTACGACTTGGGATATATCAAAGATAGGGTTGTCCATATACGTGTTACAAAAATTGTCCCAGTATTGATTACAAAAGCTTTCCAAACATTTACCAAAAGACTGAGGCTTGATGTTCTTCATGCCATGTCCAAAAAGACTTAGGAAGGGAGAATTCATAACAAAAAAATTAAATTGAGGAGGAAGGAGGATCCCGAGGAACCTGGGAGATATCCTCTCCATCGTTGTTGAAGGTAATTCCTTGCTTAGTAGCCATGATTTCGAGCTTCTTGTTTGTCCCCATCTCCGTTTGCGCAGCATCTATGGCAGTGATGGCTTTGGCGAGAATGGTTTTCATGAGGTAGTACATCGATGGTGAGGAGATATTTGGTGTCTCCAGTAGCAATTATAAGGGGCATGAATTCACATCCACAACAACGTCTAGGGTGTTCATCCTTTCTCGGCGAGCCTCGGTTTCCAGATTCTCCACATCTTCTTGAGTTTCATGTGTTGTATTCCCATAGTAATCCTCCTTAGCAACAATGCGTGGCCTTGGATGAATTTGTGAGGATCTTCCTCTACCTCTGGGTTTAACCCTTTCCATTTCGACATTATGGATTTGATTGCGCGGTCGATAGTGAGAGCAACAAGGAATGCTAAGGGTGCGGATAGTTGGAGGAAAGACCATCTGTCCAGAATTAAATCCAAGTTAATGCTCAACATGGGAATGGGGTAGGAAGATGCCTTATGTACTATGGGAATTCAAGGCGGGAGGTATCATGTTCTGCAAATGGTCTAGGATGCTAGATGGGCCTTTAGTTGTCACCCGAATCAGGAGTCCAAGACTAGCGTTGTTGATCACACTCTTAATGAATATTTGATTAGGTTAAAAAGGAGACCCTAAAATTCACTAGATTCATCTTCTTCCATGTCCTTCGAGAGAATAAGCAAACTACATACCATTTCACTAACAAAGACACCCTCTTAAAAGAAGGGATCATTATCATTAATGGAAACCAACTTTATCAACCCATTCCTTGGTATTAATGAAACATAAGCCATGTATCAAAGCATTAAGGCGTCACATGGTTGAGTGTATGACCCTCAGACTACATGGACGAAGTAGCTATGAGACAATATGGGGGGTTCATTCTCACATATCTTCATCGATTAGGTTTCACATTTATGTGTCTGGGATTGGAGTAATTCTTAGACACGGTGGGATTATTTGGATGGCTTTGTGGAGGAAGAAATATTGGTTAGTTGGAGCTCAAGCAAGCATGTTGGTGTTTGAACTATGGTTGTAGAATTTTGGAGAGACCCATCCTCAGGCTTTCAGCAGAAGCTTTGTTCTTGGTGGTTCAATTCTAGTTGTGCATCATTCCTCTATGTTTATTAAGCAGTTTTCTTATCGGTTCTTGGGACAAAGTTCTATTTTTTGGAACTACAATGAAGATCGATCCGTTGCTTTGTTGCGACTTCCTTCTTTTAGTATCTTGTTTATTATTGGGTCTGGGAATAGATTATATTGTGGAAATTTCAGAGGAAAATTGGCACTCTCCCTGTCACTTCACAATGGATTACTAGGAGTGGAAGGAGATTCACATGACCTTGAGAAATCATGAAGAAGTTATACAAGAAAACATGACATCAATTTACACATTCAATACAAATATTTATGAGAATGAATTTAATGTAGCATCTTAGGTAACAACCATTATGGGCACACTTTAGGTAGCAGAAGCATCAAACGGTCGTCATATAATCATAATGTAACAAGATGTCCGATACATTCATGAGCTTCAAATCAAGTCCAATCGGTGAACTCCAATTGTGGCAAGCTAAATGAGGAAACAATAGTGCATCAACTTGAAGAGGTAATGGAAATTGAGCAACTATGTAATATCCCTCCTAATACACAGATACATATTTGTTCCTTGTTGTTATGATTTACTGCTTGTTTTGGCTAAGAGGTTTCGTCAAACACTTTGTTGTTGTGCCCAAATACCATTGTAATAAACTCCTTATCACTGTTGTTATGTTTTTGGTAATTTTTTTGAGTTAGGACCTTTGTCAAACACTTGTTAGACAACCCCTAAACTCACTGTAATGTCCCTCCTAGGATGCATGATATAAACTTGTTATGGACTGTTGTAGTACTTAATGTTTTCTGGTTCAATTGTTTTGTCAAACGGTTTGCCTACCACCTCCAGAACCACACTATATATCCCTTTTCCCTGCTTCTGCAAGTTTATTAATGTGTGGGACTTTATCAAACACTTTGTGACATAGCCCAATCCACTATAATCCTTGACTACCACTGATATGTTGTTTTGAGATGATTGTTTGTTGTGTTTTCATGTATATGTTGGCTTATCATTTCCAAATGCACTAGATACAAGATATGTATAACAACAAACAACTATACTGAAAATGGTTTAATAGATAACAAGGAATAAGTCCAATGGAAGTGCTTTATTATTACTCTAAATTTGAGTTGTTACATTAACAATTAAGTCACAATTCCATCTTGAAATGCATAGCTATTGGCTGGCATAACCGGTTGTAAGTTGTAGATAATGTGTTGGTTACAACATTAGCTAAAAAACCCACGATCTTGCTGCATAAATGTCCTCCAACCCTCCAGATATGGGATGCTTCAAGAAGTCACGTTTTCCCTCGAGGAAAAATCTTCCTCTCTGCCAAGAAATCTGCCCAATAATGAGTACACTCATCCTTGGTAAGAAAACTCAACCACAATAGCTATAAACTTGGCCCTAGACATGATTTCAGTCCAACAAATGAAGGAAATCACCCTAGCAATGAAAACTCGACCCAATGGCTATAAAACTCGACCCAACTCAATGGGAATCCATTCCAAAAATGAACACTCGCCCTCTATCATTGGTATTCGACCTCTACCTCCATAAATCGACTTCTACAAGTAACAAAATGCCTTTCCTCAAACAAATCAATCTCCTAACAATGGAACTCAGCCTACACAAATAAATATATGTTTTCTTCTAAACCCCAAACTGCTACAAAATGATGGATCTCTTTCTCACAATAGAAACAAGTGGAATATCTGAATGATCTCCCCTCTAATGGATAGGGTGGATCTCTCACCACCGAAACTGGATTAACTAGGGTGGATAGTCTCACCACTGAAACCAATCAAACAAGGGTTTCCTCCAAACCCCAAAGGCCCCAAGAGCTCTCCAAACCAATATCAAAATGATCATCAACATAATGAGAGAATATGAGTCTCTATCGCTTCTTTATACCCCCTCTCACCATTTTCCCCTCAAGTGATTTTTAAGTCATATTTAATATCTTCTCATAAAATCACTTTATTAATTTATTATATCTTTTTTCTCCAAAAAGTGATTTATTCGATTTTAAAGCATTTTCGGCCACTGGAAGTCACCTTTTTATTATCTCAACCTTTAGAGCTTTTCCTCCCAGTTCCAACAAGTTATTACACTAAGGTGTCCCCTCAAATAATATGATCCAAATAACACCTTTAGTGCATTTATTAAATTATGCTCAATAATACTCCCAAATTACGAGAATCGTAACCAAGAATGAACTATGCGGAAGTGATCCCGATGATGAAAGATGATAAATGGACTAGGTTGTGCCTCACATAACTCCTCCAAACCCTTCGGTATCACTGGTAACATAACCTCACCCCTTTTCCCTAGATGACACAAGCCTTAGAAGTCATCTCCAACTGCAAAACATGTGAACCCAAAAGATGGAGACATTACAAACTAGCTCCATAAACAAGGAAGATAATGTTGGAAGAAGTGGCGAGTGGGCATGCCTTTTGTTGAATTTTCATGTTTTGTAAGGTTATTAGACTATTTAGTTTGTTTTGTAGAATTTACACTTATCAAAAGTACTGGGGTATTTTGCTTTTGGACATTATTAGACTCGATTACTAGTCCATAGATAGACTAGATATTAGCTATAACTGGACAACTTTGAAACATTTTAGATGTAATTTCTCTACAACGTGATGTAGTCTTTTTACTCACACACACACACATATATATATGTGTGTGTGAGAGAGAGAGAGAGAGAGTAAAAATACTACATCGCGTTGTAGAGAAATTACATCTAAAATGTTTCAAAGTTGTCCAGTTATAGCTAATATCTACTCTTGTTGGATCATGTTGTCATTGATGCCAATGGTTTGCATGTTGTCATTGATGCCAAATGGTTTGATTGATTGATGTCAAGTGATGGATTGATTGATAGGCTTAATTGGTTGTTGATTGATGTACTGTATATGTCCTTGATGAGAATGATAGATGTCAAGTGGAAACCAATAGATGAAGATGGATCAATGAGTTGTCATTGATATGATGAAAATGGATCAATCAGTTGTCATTGATACATGATCGATAGTTGATGTATATGATGTAGTGGTGGATTGATGCATAGATGATTCATTATTGTCTTATCATGATTGATAAGGTGCACAAATGGATGAACTCCAAAGTGATCCTCTTACGTTGAAAGCCCTCACGGGAAGACACTTTGTGGTTAAGTTGTGGTTGGAGGACCCATGCTTGTATATGGAATAATGAGATGAATATCAATGAAGTTGTTGATGAAACTATCCTAGATGGATAGTGCTTGACATTCCATTTCCGGTGGTATGTGGAATGTCACATAACTCCTCATGGTTTGAGAGTTATGGTTTTACGAAGTAGAAGGACCCCCATATGAAGGCTTGAAGCCCACATGGTCAAAGAAGTCAAAGTGCCTAAAAGAAGAAATCATTATTTAAATGATAAAGTAAAGTGACAAAGTCAAGGTGGATTATTTAAATAATAAAGAGAAGTGACAAAATCAAGAAGTTTAAATGATAAAGTATTGGAGAACTTTCTATTTATGGAAAGTGGTTAACCCTAAAATAAGGAAAATAGGTTAAGTGACGTAGAAATGGGTTAAGTGACCTAAAAATGGGTTAAGTGACCTAGAGGATGAAAGTATAAATAAGAAGCTAGTATCTCTTGTGAAATGTACATTTTGTAGATAATCCTTTTGTGGATCAATGGGGAGATTCTTGTGAGAATATCTTTTGGAGCATTGATGGAGAGCTCTTTCTTGAGCACATTTGATGTGGATCTCTTGAGCATGATTGAAGATCTATTCTGAGAAAGAAAACGATAGGAGGATCTCATGGACGCATTAAAGTTTCGGCAATGTCGGAGATCTTGACGACAAAATTCTTGGAGCTTCATAAACCCTAATTTCTAAGGTATACGTGGGCTGTAATGGGCCAGGGAGTGTGCATACACGGGCTGTATGAGGAGAGGGCACGTATAGTGGATGAAATGATGATGACTTGTATTTGAGTTGGTGCTAAGCTCTTGGATGATGAGGCAGGTTTCAGATCTACATTCTATGGGCTCAGATCTATCACTGAGACACTGGTATGGTTACATTATTGTCTTGATGGATACTATTGTTTGATGTGTTGTGAATGCTTAGGGCATTCTTGATATGACTTCTATGATGTGCTTTAGTTTGGTTGATTTGGTTGATGGAGTGAGCAGTACTCTTTTGATTAAGTGGTGACATGATTGCTATGGTATACTAGCTGTTTATACATGTTTGAGATATCATTCATATTGATTTGTTGTGGAGTATGAGCAATCTATTGGAGAGCTTGAATGTGATGTGACTGGCTGGTGGTCATTTTGGATAGTCATAGACAGAAGAATGATATATTGGTTGCAGAGGATTTGAGTTGATCTTGAAGAACAAACCTTAAGAAGCTCGGAAGGTATAGGCAAGTTGCTGTATACACTGGATGCGTACATACGCGTGTTGTAGTGAGCTAAAGCGCGTACACACGCAGGCTGCACTACTGACAGGTTGCGTACCTGTTGACAAATCGATATCTGTTGAGGATTGTTGCCTCATCTCAGTTGATGCTGAGAATGTAAGCTGAGTCTTGCATATAGAGATGGTGCTCTTGTACAGTTGTACTCTATTCAGTTGTTGCTGATAAACCCCCAGATTGTTGTCCATAATAAAAAGAAAAATTGTACATACATCTTGTGTTCTTTGTGTTCTTTATGGTGATGACTTGTTGATGATATATTGCTAATATATGTTGCTGATAAATGTTCACATCTATCTGGTTATAAATGATAGCAATGGGTAATGAGTAAATGTTGAATGTTAACCAAAGGAGTTTTGTGTAAGAGGGAAGTTTAAAAGTAAAAGAGCCCCACACTCATTCACCCCCCCCTCTAAGTGTGGGCCTTCACTACAAGCCTTAACAAGCTTGAAGGAGATCCATAGACACACAAATGGATGATGAAGTTCCAATCCTTGATGAGGAAAACTATTCTAC
>JASDQU010945360.1:2858-14213 GCA_032191745.1 Picea mariana
TAGGTTAACTCCCAGGGTTAATCTTCTATTCTTCTATTGAGTTATATTTTACTCCTTTATCCTTTTCCTTTCTTAAGTCGACTTAAAAATATAACTTTAACTTCTTGACTTTTCCCCCCCTCAGTGTGAGACTATGACCTAGTGGGGATGCCCAGGCCACTGAGTCTCCTCATCACCTCTCTAAGAGGTGGGGGACATTACAGATATACACTTCAATATTCCAAGTGGCATCAGTTTGTGTTGATTTTATAACTTCAATTGAATAGGTGAATATCCATATTGAGGTTCTCCCATAGCTTCCCATGTCTTCTTTGGAAGAAAATTGACTTCAAACCCTAATTCTAGTATGATATCCCCCATATTGAAATATCCAATATTTACATTCAACCTAAATTTTGTACTTGTTTTTCTCTTCCTCCAGACCTGGTTGACTATATTTACCCCTTCTTCCCCAACATTACACTTTTCTAACATATTATGTAGTACTTCTAGAGATGATTTATCATTCAACAATTTGACACAAGACCCTAAAAAGTTCCTTAAGTTACTTACTTTCTCTTAAGGTTTCTCTTTGTTGGTTTGATCAAGCAAGGGAGGCATGTCATACAATGGTACATAATCTGTTGGTTCTTTTTACTGAAGTGGACAAAATGTTTTCCTTCAAAATATCCTTTCTATCCTCCTTGAATATCTCTTTTTCTTTATGCGCATCAAACTTATGCTCAGGTTATGCATTATTCCTTACCCACTAGTGTATATCCTAGTTTTGTTTTGTTGTATCATCTCTTTTCTTAGATCCAAATTGAGTGACTATATTAATCTTATTTCCATCTTCTTCCTTGTTTTCCACAGAAATCCATTGCACATTCTGATTATTCGGATTCCTCTTTTCTTGTATCTTTATCAATAGTGTCAGACAGTCTTTTGTTTCATGGTTTGTCGTGCGACAATACATACATGTCGCAGGTGGTAATGGACAATATCTTACATAATGTCTAGGCTTCTAATAGTTATGATAAACTACTGATCCTTGACCTACTCCAAATCCTCTTCCTCCACGACCATCTCATTTATAGCCTCCTATGCTACCCCGATTATCTTTACGTGGTGTATTATACTAAGGTCCCTTATTATACCATGGCTACGTATTATTATATTGAGGTTGTGCATTATACTAAGGTTGTCATTGAAACTACTGTGTGGTATTGTATTGTGGTTGTGTTGCAAAATTTTGCATGTTATTACACTGTGACTGCTACATAGGTTGTCTTATTATGTGCTCAACCTATACCCTATAGGTATATGAGATCCTCTCTTTCATCATCTCCATATTTCTACAATCCTTGTCTTCATGTCCAAATGACTTGCAAAAATTACAAAATCTACTCTTTAGAACTGTCTCGTACTTCTGGATCATGGGAAATTGATAAGGATCATGTCCATGTACTCTACATATCTCACACCATGGTCCTCCTGAAGATAAGGGGTTTGGCATCCCCATTCCTATATACTACACAAAAAATGAACACTCATTCTTGTGATGACCTTCTATCCTACACATTGTACGCCAAACATCTTCTCTCTTTTCCTTAACTTTATCAAATGCATCTAACATATATCACTGCACTAAGCATAAATCACATCAATAACATAACAACTATAATGCACAAAGAAACCAAAACATAGGATATACGTGGTTCACCCCAGTGTGGGGCTACGTCCACCAACTCTTCTCTTATTTATTGTCTTCTTTCAATCTTCTACAATCACATATCCACAAGAAACCACTCCGCATAGGACAGGAGATCTGAGTGCACCTCGCTAGAACCTCCTTCCTTGAGCTAGGTTACAACACAAAACCTCTTTACAGTCACTTTCACTTAGCTCTGAAAGTTCTCATGCACACAGTATGCACAAAGCTAACTCAACCACATAGATCCAACTAATCAATTGCACTCCGCACAATATAACACTTAGCACCACTTCTCTCTTAGACCTAGTGTTCTTTTTATTACATCATCTAGCTTTCTATTTATACATTACAAAAGGGGCCAAGGCATGGGTAAACCCATGGGCCGAAATCCCATACCCGTTACATAAACCCTAAACCCAAAAATTCCCTAAGAAGGGGCCAAGATCCCGCGATCTCCGCTTCGCCTTGCGCTCCGCCTTCGACCAACCTGTCAAAGTCCCAAAACTGGTCAAATTTTACCAAGGTTCTCCAAAAATTGGTCAAGGGACAATAGGCCCCCAACACTCATCTGTGACTTGTCCCGAGTCACTCTGATCTGGGTAACTCTACCTCAAATGCCTCGAGCTTGGCTCGAGCTTCCTTGAACTGTTTCTTCGCTAGA
The DNA here is from genome assembly GCA_032191745.1 of Picea mariana. Lineage (NCBI taxonomy): Eukaryota > Viridiplantae > Streptophyta > Pinopsida > Pinales > Pinaceae > Picea > Picea mariana. Next base: position 5,213 of record JASDQU010945360.1, read on the forward strand.
TCTTCCTGCTCGGTGAAATATTGAATAACCTTCTCTGTCATAGGTCCTTCCAAGAGTTATTCCACTGTGGTGACCACTTGTTCCAGTTCTGCACCTCATCCTTCAATCTCCTCAAAAATTATGCAAGTTGCATCCTGCACTGGCTAGAGTTGTTGAGTCACTTCCATGACCTTACTCTGTATTGCATGGACTTGTTTTTGGATTGTGTGTTGTTCCTGGGATCATTGCATCCTCTCGACTGTTGGTAGTGGATTCAAATGTGCTTGCAGCGTTGCTTCTTGTTGCTTGGCCTTCTGAAGCTGTGACTCTAGTGTCCTTAGTTCAAGGTCCTCTGCAAGGCACTCATAATTCTGTGCACTTCAACTATTGAGATGTTTACATTCTAACGCCAATGCCTTGATTCTCTGGAATGCACTCCAAGAAGTTTCTTATCTCTTGTCTCGCACTTCCTGTGGAGTTCTTGGCACTACTTGTAACTCCAGTTCTTCTACCCTCTGTTGGAGCTGTTGAATGGCTTCAGCAAGCTTCCCTACTTGGATTTCCACTGGGTCTTCTTCCATCCGTTCTAAGCCGTCACAGAGCGAAGTGCTCTAGTGACTACTTCTTTAACTCCAATCTGCTCTGCGAGCAACTATTCCTTCTCCTTCTGGATCTGCACTCTATCCTCTGCAAACTTGGCTTGGATGTCATCTTTTTCCTGTTGCACAACCTGACATTTCTCTATGGCTTCCTCTTTTTCTTTCTTTAAGGCCTCTGTGGCCTGTTATTTTTCTTCCTGAACATGACGAAGGTGATCTTCGGTCACATCTACTATTCAGCGTAGTTGGGCAGGCTCATCTCCCAACTCTGTTCCTTATGATGACAGGTACATAGTAGATACTGGGTGGCTGGAGTAGAGGGCTTGTTGTACCCCTTTTAGCTCTGCTTCAATTTTTTCATACATGGTCTCTTGTTTGGCTTCAATGCACTGTACTATATATTCTGAGTTATCTAAGATAGCGACGATGATGAAATCTATGTCATCCATCGTGAGCACAGTCTGCATCTTTGGTTTGGTATCTTTGGACTTCTTCCATGATGTAGGTTTCGTGGGGGAAGCCCTTCTTTTCTTGGAGGTCTCAACTTCATCAATAGGATCCCTAGGTGGTGTTACTTTGCCTTATTTCTTCTTGTCTTCGTATCCTTTTTCCTCTTCTATGTTTACTTCTTCATCACCTCCCCCTCTAGGTGAGTTTGAATAAGTCTCTTCTGATGCACTTTTTGGCTCTTGTACCTCTTCCTTTTTCTTCCTTCTACTACTGTTGGGTGCATCATACTATTCGTGAGTAACCACATGAATTTCGATGAGGTCAGGGTCGGATATTTTTTTCTGGTGGACTGGTATAAGGAACTTTGCAGGCCATTCCTTAGTGATTTCTTCCATGTCCTCCTCTATTAGTTTATATAGTAACTCTGCAGCTCTTCTTTTTGTTCATCTCCACATGCATTAATATAAATAAAATGTCTATCTACGTGGAACTTCAAAACTGGTCTAAATCTGTGTAGGGTGTTCGATGTCATCTGAGGGAAAGACTCAATAGCCCTCTTCAACTGTAGGTAGTAGGTGTGGAACATTGCATTTGACTGTCATTGTTCTGCCATGTCGCTCGAATACTAGAGAGTGGTGAACTTCGCAGCTAAGGGTTATGATGGTTCAATATCACGGAAGGTCACACCTTCTAGCAAAACCCAAGCAATGAGATTGATGAGGATTAGTATCCAACTCAAGTGGAAATTGTATCGCTAATCCTGATCTTTGCAACAGTCTTGCTCTAACTGGTTGATGAGGTAGCATGCTCAATTCATTTGTAGCCTTTCCATGCATTTTCCCGCGAGGTCAACAACAAACCCTGTGACCTTTGTGGGTTTGTTTTTCCTTACTATCTTACCAACAAAAAACTAGCAAGCTAAGCGCATTGCACCATTATGAATGGAAGCTACCTTGTAGCCTTGCTTCACCTTTTCCACATCACAATAGGTATCTTTAATTTTTTGCGCCAGGGCACAATATGCAACCTTCCCTGGATAAAATTCTTGTGGTTCTGGTCCTTGCAAGCTTAATCTAGTGATCTGATAGATCAGTGCTCGATCTGTGGTGATGTGTCTGTCCAGCCACAGATAACAGCCATGGAAACAAGACAACAGGATTTTAACACACGTGTTAACCTCCTGATGCCTTCCAAAGTGTGGTATCTTCATCGCGTTCAATATAGTGGACCTTGCGATGTCCATAGTCCATGAATAGGGGATGATCTTCGACTTCTTCCCCTTGGTCCTGGTCAAATACTTTTGTGGGGCAAGCATTCCATGGTTCTTACGATCTCCCAGGTTGAAGTCACTAATCTTCAACGTCGTGATTTTTCCTAACTTTGGTCCTACTGCACGTATCCCCTTCGGTAGGTACGTAGTAATAAAGGTGTATCTGAAGTCCCTCAGGACACTGTCATGGCTCACCACGCCAGCCAGATGCAGGATTTAATTAGGCAGGATGGATGGGATGAGCTTTGCATTCACCAAGTCATCACAATTGTTGGTTCGTTTCTTTGTCGCAGCTCGGAATGGTCCAGATCCACGAGAAGTTGACAAGGATGATTGCACTCCTCTCATCGACGAGGCTTGGACTCTTGTAGACATGACCTTCTCATCCATGAGGTCTATGAGAATCTCTTCGATGGATTTATCTACTTCAGTGAAGTCACCTGACATGCACGCTTGAGATCAAGTATCTCAGGTCGGTGACCAAATACTAGATGTAACAAAATGGGTGGCAAGGTCTCAAATAGGTACAACATGAAATAAACTAGTTCTCTATGGGCTCGAATAATCACAATTGGCAAAAGTTCTCTCGGTGCAACGCTCAACGGGATAAATAGACAATGTCGTAATAGACTCCTCCAACGGGAAGGAACACCTCAATCAATGCAATTCCTTCCGTTATGGTGCGGTCCCAATGGTATAATGGTGATATTTCTGGCCATAACTACGGTTCGAGCCATTCTAGAGCATTGGGATAACAATCGGGACGCCTCCAATGATCATATTGCTTCACCTTGGTGAAGTGCCAATCTTCGTTGTTTTGATATCCGAGCGAATTTCGAGTTCTAAAAACCTTCCTTCTGTGAAGTCCTCCCTGGAACTTCTGTAATTTTTCTAACTTTGCTTTCTTCTTGCTGAGATTTCTGGCTTTCTTTCCTATAATCTGAGTCATTGGTTTCCTCTTTCCATTATTGTTCTTATCTTTCTGGGGTAGGTGCTCTACTCTTTTGTAATACTTCTTCTCTTTCTGGGGTAGGTGCTCTACTCTTTTGTACAGACATGTGTTTCAAGTCTTCCTGTGTTCTTTCAATTTCGACATCTAAATATTTGGTCCTAAGTAGCTTTGACTGGTCCTCTTGTTCTTCCAATAAGTGCGTTATTCTCCTAGCCATGAAATTTCTTAGTTCATTCTTTTTCTGTTCTAGATCCTCCTCTTCTTGTTTCTTTCATATCTGATCTTTCTCAATCCAGTTTTTTCCTAGCAAAATAACAAATGGGGCGTTATTCTCAACAAATTTAACGATCTCAAATTCTTCTTCTATCAAATCTCCATGAGCACTCATAGATGTCTGGGTAAGTCTTCCACATAGGGTTGTCATCTTTCCTCTAAATAATCCTATTTATCCTAATGAAGGAACCATAGAAGGCTTTCCCAAAATTTCCCAAGTTCTTTCTGTCATGATATTCACCTGTGTTTCTTCATCCAGAACACAATCGATGTCAAAGTCTCCTATTCTTGTTTCTAGGTACTCCTTCTCTTTTAAGATCTCTGATAAGTTGATATCTTTGTGATCATTCAGGGTTTATTTCATCTGTAATAATACATTCTCTGATTCTTTCTGGGGTTCTATCATGTCCTTAGTTTCTTGGCATGTCTCATGGTTTTCTTGTCTCATATTCATCTTTTCAACTTTAGCAATCATTCTAGGGAAATCCAAAACTTTATGGTCCATAGTATTAGAACAAAGACAACTAGGACCTCTACCAGGGAATTCCTTAGAAATATGCCATAGTCTTCTACAACTATAGAAAAGAGTTAATATTCTCTTTCTTTTAAATGACCCCAACCTTTCCTATACTGTGCACTTGGGTCATAGTAACTAACCTACATCCATTTGTTAGTCCAAACATTCTTTCTGTGCATAGGAATAACATATATTTCACTATTCTTATCAGATCTACTCATATCCAATCTTATTTCTTCTAGTTGTGCCCTAGTTTTCAGACTAGGACAAAATTTATTAGACATACCTAGATCCATTCTTTCGAAAAAAAAAATTCACATATCTTACCTTTCTAAGAGCACAAAGATGTAAGATCTTACCTCTTTTCTTCAGAGCTGATTCCTTTTTTAGCATAGAGCTTCGCAGTCAAGTAGAATACTACACACTAAAGCAACAGATCTACGCACAGAGATTTCTTTTCTTCAGTTCCCAGCAATCACAGTTTCATGTCCCGACAACAAAACCATTTGTTGGATAGGGGCAGACCCAGGGTTCAATGCTTCAACAATGCATCAACAAAAACCTAACTACCGGCCCTTTTGGAAACACCTGTGAAGAAAATGAAGTCTCGCCCAAGGTAGAGGAAGGGGTGGTTGTAGGACTCAAGTGTCTACAACCTGGCTGGGACACAGATCATGATTATAACACTAACAAAGCACTTAGTAGTTAACATTCATCAATATTTAACCCTTATTCAGATTGCAGGTCGAAACACTAGTTATAGATCAATGTAGTATTCAATAAGATCTAATACATCCAAGCACTTAGCATATAGAAATAGATCAGATCTAGAATTCATTCACATTACAAAGCACTAAGCTTATATATCATATGAATCTAACATATATCACTACACTAAGCATAAATCACATCAATAACATAACAACTATAATTCACAAAGCAACCACAACATAGGATATACGTGGTTCACCCCAATGTGGGGCTACGTCCACCAAATCTCCTCTTCTTTATTTTCTTCTTTAAATCTTCTACAAGAACAGAGCCATAAGAACCCACTCCGCATAGGACAAGAGTTCTGTGCGCACTTTGCTAGACCCTCCTTCCCCGAGTTAGATTACAACACAAAGACTCTTTATAGTCACTTTCACTTATCTCTCCAAGTTCTCATGCACACAGTATGCACAAAGCTAACTCAATCATATAGATCCAACTAATCACTTGCACTCAGCACAAAATATCAGTCAGCACCACTTCTCTCTTAGACCTAGTGTTCTTTTTCTTACATCGTCTAGATTTCTATTTATACATTACAAAAGGGGCCAAGGCATGGGTAAACCCATGGGCTGACATCCCATACCTGTTACATAAACCCTAAAACCAAAAATTCCCTAAGAAGGGGACAAGATATCATGATCTCCTCTTTTCCTTACGCTCTGCCTTTGACCAGTCTGTTGAAGTCCCAAAACTGGTCAAACATGACCAAGGTTCTCCAAAACTTGGTTAAGGGTCAACAAGCCTCCTAGACTAATTCTCATGGATTTTTCTTATTCTTTATCATATCATTCATAAACTGATCCTTTGAAATTGGCTACTGAAATTCATTGATCAAATGTATTTTCACCTCTGTGATAGTTGTAGGCGCTCCTTTTGGTTTATTTACTACGAGACCCATGTACCATTCTAATGAACGATCTTTGAATGTCACTGCTAACTGTGAAACCTTGGTATCTTATTCTGTAATATGCTTGGTTTCCCAAATATTTTCACAGATGAAAATATGCTTCTTTGTGTCCTCTGACCCTTCTCCATGAAACTATGGTAACCTATTAGTGAGATCGTGTCCTGCCATTTTGAAGCTTTTTGTTCTACCACCTTCACATGGTGTAGAAACTTGACTGTTGCTCATTGAATTACTTCCACTTGAGTTATACCCTTGTCCAAAAATTATTCTACTACTAATCACTTGCTGGTTGATTGGTTTTTCTTCTTCATATGTATTATTCACACATGGGGTTGTGCATTCCACACTAATTCATATTTGGAATGGATATCCTTCTTTGGCGTCGGATCCATGACCTTTGGTTTTCATCTCGTATGTGGTGCGCAAGATATCCTCAATATACCTTGTGGTTTGGATATCTTCTACCTCTTCCTCCTCGATTTCCAATCTCTATCACTCGACTATTTCCCTCTTCTTGTTGTTCATATTATACCGGTAGGGTCATCCGCTACACATCACACCTACTTTGCTCAATATTTCCTTGGTTTGTTCCTCATACATCATAATGGGGTCCATTTCTTCCTTCTTCTAGCTAGTCTCCAGATCCTTCTCCATGTCTCAGATATTCCCCCATGTGTGCATGTGTAAAGTGACCTGATGTACCTTCCTTTGGTCCCTTCAAGAAATCCTGCTCTGGAACAGTATATAACTTCGTTGTATCTACTGCAAACTCAGTAATAAACCCTGCAATAATATTGTCTAACCATAAATATACTGCACGCGTGAATTTATTATTAACCTTTTCCATTCATGCAATATTATGAGTAGTCCACTCTACTGGTCTAATCTGATTCGTGCGATGAGTATAATTGAAACTCAATATCCACTCTTTTAATAACTCTCAAAAATAACAAAAAAAGGCCTCATGCAAATCAGTAAACACATATCTCTTTAAATACTGGCATGGGGTATATCTATAACCCTTATTATCTTTTTGTACGAACTCTAGCTACTTTGTCTCCAACCATGTTTCAATCTCTTGCCTCATAGGATTCCATGGCCTGAATATCCCTTTTTACCACTGGATATTCTTCATCAAAACCCATCCCGGGTTGTTCTTTTGAGTTCCAGCTGGAAACAGAACCATTTGTTCGATGTATGGGCTGACCCAGTTTCTACCTTAGTTCTCCAACAAAATGTTTTTCACCATCGACCTTTTTGGTAAACCAAAAGAAAACACTACGCACAAAGTGCACAATGCAGTCTCACCTGAGATGGATTATGGGTGACTATAGGACACAGTTGTTGATAGTCAAGGAAGGAGTTGGGGATGTTCCTTTTACTTATTTTTCTACTTTAACATGCATTCTATTATACTATTCCTCATATTTATTATTTCATTCATTCATAACATTCATTTTTCATACTTATATTAATGCACAATGTAAATAAACCCTAACAGATGCATTCATATAATCATTCATTCATCATAAAGCATATAAAATCAACACATCACACATGAAGACACCATTTTACTGTGGTTCAACGCTCGTGGGCTACGTCCACAAATATCTTATGCTTCTTCTTATATTCTTCATCACAAATTCATTTGATGCACACAATACATCATGGGTTATGAATGGTGAGGTGAACTAGTGTCCACCAAGCTCCACAACTTGCGACCTGACCCTCAATTACAACTCAATATTGATTCCATCTGGGCTCCACAACTCTCAATAACAACACAAAGACTCAAGACTCAAAAAGGTTCTCCAAAATAATATCTTCGCATATGAGTTCTGAGATACCTCCTATCTACCTCATATATCATATTTATACTACAACAACTGGGTAAAAATACTTACATCATGACTCAAAACCCTAATCCTAGGTGGAATCAACTTGTCCACTTTCTAACTCCTTGCGCATGGTTGGTCTTCGATCCAACTCTTTATTTCTTTGAATATGTGTTGGTCTTCCTTCTTTCTCGACACATTACTTCCCTTTCCCTCTGTCGCACTACTTTTCCTTCTTTTCTAGAGCATGTTGTTCCTCGGTCTATTATACTTCACTTACTGTGCTTAACCCGAAAAATTCCCTCTCCAACAAAAACCAGTCAGTACTCATATGCAAACTAGTTGCAAGTTAAGTAAATATGATGATTCAAAGGCTATAGATAAGAGGAATTACAAGTCAATGACTGACATCTTACTTTATGTGACAACTTCTAGACCAGATGTGATGCAAGAATTTGTAAAGGTGGAAAGAATTTTGGAATGATGCTGACATGGGGAGCATGAGAGATATGACTTCAGTGTTGCATCACAGTGTTTCCATCAATGCAAAAGGGGGACTTTTTTTATTAATTAGGTTTTTTGTCATTGATGTCAACCCTTGAATCAAGTCTAGTAGAAAATTTCGGTAGCCCCAACAGTATGGCTAAGGGACTTAATATTTTTTGAGGAATAAATGTATGAAGATCAATATATTTATAGGTAACAATATTCTAGATGGATAGTACACATCATGACATTTCTGGTGATATGTGTAACATCACATAACTCCTCATGGTTATAGAGTTATGGCCTTATGAAGTTGAATATCCCTCTTGAGTTATATAGAATACCCTAGAAGGTCAACGAAGTCAATTTATTCTAGAAGCTCCTAGAAGAAGTTTACTAGTCAAAGTGATTGTAACTAGGAGTTAATCATGGGTTAAGTTGTTTCAAAAAGAAAATAATTTAAAATAAATTAGTTGCAACTAGAAGTGGAGAGTTTACTATATGTGGATAAAGTGGTTGTAAGTGGACAAGTGGTTGGAAGTGGGTTATCTCTAAAAGAAGGAAGTTGGGTAAATTTAGTTAGAAGATAACCCCTTGAGGAAGCTACTTGGAGAGTATAAATAAGAGAGCAAGTGTCTCCTATTAACACCTAATGAGCACATTGAATATCTTTATCATATCATTCATAAACTGATCCTTTGATATTGGCTTCTGAATTCATTGATCAAATGTATTTTCACCTCTGCGATAGTTGTAGGCACTCCTTTTGGGTTATTTACTACGAGACCCATGTACCATTCTAATGAGTGATCTTTGAATGTAACTGTTGATATTGAGAAAGGGGTGAATCAATATCAAGTACAATTTAAAAACATTTTTCAACTTATACTTAAACCATTCAATTATATCCAATAAGAAATGAACAATAGTATAAGAGTTACACCAATACACCACAATAC